>JAYESA010000210.1:112500-145000 GCA_036927795.1 Iris macrosiphon | reverse complement strand
CTACTCTCGCCCAAGCACGCTTAACTGCGGAGTTCTGATGGGATCCGGTGCTCTAGTGCTGGTATTATCGCACCCGTTTAACTTATGTTTTCCTTCCTCTTTATGCCTAATCCCCTCCCCTCCGCTCCATCGGCCGTCTCTTGCGGGCCCCACGCTCTCTTGTTCTTCTCCCCGCCATCTTCGTTATTTTTGTTATTTCTTCTTCTTCTTCTTCTTCATAATAATAATAATAATATTATTATTATAATAATAATAATAATAATAATTATAGTTATAATTATAATTATAATAATAGTAATAATAGTAATAATAACAATAGTATTAATAACCGGAAGACGGAGAAAAATAATTACGAGCAAGAAGAAGATGACTCTACTATACTGCCAAAATCGCAAAAAGGGGTGCAATACGAGGACTTTCCAGGAGGTCACCCATCCTAGTACTACTCTCGCCCAAGCACGCTTAACTGCGGAGTTCTGATGGGATCCGGTGCGCTAGTGCTGGTATGATCGCACCCGTTTAACTTATGTTTCCCTTTCTCTTTATGCCTAATCCCCTCCCCTCCGCTCCATCGGCCGTCTCTTGCGGGCCCCACGCTCTCTTGTTCTTCTCCCCGCCATCTTCGTTATTATTATTATTTCTTCTTCTTCTTCTTCTTCATAATAATAATAATAATAATATAATAATAATAATTATTATAGTTATAATTATAATTATAATAATAGTAATAATAACAATAGTAGTAATAACCGGAAGACGGAGAAAAATAATTACGAGCAAGAAGAAGATGACTCTACTATACTGCCAAAATCGCAAAAAGGGGTGCAACACCCTCCAGGAGGTCACGCATCCTAGTACTACTCTCGCCCAAGCACGCTTAACTGCGGAGTTCTGATGGGATCCGGTGCTCTAGTGCTGGTATGATCGCACCCGTTTAACTTATGTTTCCCTTTCTCTTTATGCCTAATCCCCTCCCCTCCGCTCCATCGGCCGTCTCTTGCGGGCCCCACGCTCTCTTGTTCTTCTCCCCGCCATCTTCGTTATTATTGTTATTTCTTCTTCTTCTTCTTTATAATAATAATAATAATTATTATTATTATAGTTATAGTTATAATTATAATTATAATAATAGTAATAATAACAATAGTAGTAATAACCGGAAGACGGAGAAAAATAATTACGAGCAAGAAGAAGATGACTCTACTATACTGCCAAAATCGCAAAAAAGGGTGCAACACGAGGACTTCCCAGGAGGTCACCCATCCTAGTACTACTCTCGCCCAAGCACGCTTAACTGCGGAGTTCTGATAGGATCCGGTGCTCTAGTGCTGGTATGATCGCACCCGTTTAACTTATGTTTTCCTTCCTCTTTATGCCTAATCCCCTCCCCTCCGCTCCATCAGCCGTCTCTTGCGGGCCCCACGCTCTCTTGTTCTTCTCCCCGCCATCTTCGTTATTATTGTTATTTCTTCTTCTTCTTCTTCTTCTTCATAATAATAATAATATAATAATTATTATTATTATTATTATTATAGTTATTGTTATAGTTATAATTATAATTATAATAATAGTAATAATAACCGGAAGACGGAGAAAAATAATTACGAGCAAGAAGAAGATGACTCTACTATACTGCCAAAATCGCAAAAAAGGGTGCAACACGAGGACTTCCCAGGAGGTCACCCATCCTAGTACTACTCTCGCCCAAGCACGCTTTACTGCGGAGTTCTGATGGGATCCAGTGCTCTAATGCTGGTATGATCACACCCGTTTAACTTATGTTTTCCTTCCTCTTTATGCCTAATCCCCTCCCCTTCGCTCCATCGGCCGTCTCTTGCGGGCCCCATGTAATCACCTGAAATTTTAAGAATTTTTACATTTAAATTATCTGGGAATTAATTAGCATTTTTCTGTGAATTTTTAATCAATAAAATTAAAAGCAGTCTAATTTAAAATGAATTTTTAAATGAAATTAAATAAATTTAAAATGTGATGAAAATCATATTTTATAGTGTAAAAATTAAAAACCGAGCCTGGGGTATTTTTCCCGAAATTTATTGGACCCCGGATGAATTTTTAAAGCATTAAAAACTATTGTAAAAAAATTAACTATTTAATTAAACTAAATTAATAAACCGAACCAAACCACCCGAACCGGACCGGCCGGTTCAACTGAACCAAACTGCCTGACCCTAAAGGGTCGGATCCGGGTCTGACCCGCGACCCGACCCGTCACCAACCCGAAACCCGTTATCCTTTCTCCCCCGAACCCGACTGTTCAGCTCCCATGCCGGCTGACCTGCCGACCACCTCGCTTCCGTAACGCTAGCGCCGCCTCGCCTGCCTGCGCCGCTCCGGCTCCCCTGTCCAGCCACCTCCCCCGTTCAACCGCCGACCAGTCATCTCCCAATCCCCTCTATATAAACCCAGTCACCCGGAGCTCCGCCCTAGACCTCGCCGGAGTTCCCTGCTCCTTCCTTCTCTTCCCGAGCGCCGCCTAGCACGACACCGTTCCCGACCTCCTGGCCTCCCTCTCCACCACCCTCTCCCGGCGAAGTTTTCGCCTAACCCCGCAGAACCTCACCGCTCCCGACGAGGCTACCCTAGCCAGCGCCTCCCACCGGCCAGCCCTCTTTCGCCTCCTCCAGACCCTGCCTCGCCGCAGCTCTGCCGACGAGCGCCGCCTCAGCCCTAGCTCGGCCAGACACAAACTCGACACCGCAGCAGGACACGATTCAGCTCAGCCAGACACAAGAACAGTGGAGACCGGACACAGCCAGAACAGTAAACCCTAACCCTAGGTGTGTCGGACACGAGTTTGACACGAGGAAACTTGGATTTTTTAGACAAGTTCAGGTACCCATAACTTTTGACTCGTAGCTCTGATTTTAATTTCGTAAATTGTATCGCGTAGCCTGTATGACCCTCTCGGTGCCCGTGCAACCCGCTCGGGGCTTTGCATCCTGTGGTGATCGCACACCGCGATCCAAAAACAGGAAAAACTAAGCCCTGTTTCACCCGGAATCGAGTACGCCCCGCCAAACGGGATGACTTGGTCACGTTCGGTCTTCACCGACACGTGAGCATCGTAGATACGGACGTGCGGGCTTCCGCAGAAGCTGATTCGGATGTGCGTGCACACCGAAATCAGTGCGTATCCGCGGACAACACCCCGTATCCGACTTTTTTGTTTTTAGCTGTAACTTAGTGTATTCACGTCAGATTGAGACGAAACTTACGCCATTGGACTCGTAGCAATACGCTGGTCCTGTGGGTCAAGTTTGGTTCGATTCTGAGAACGTTGAAAAATCACGTGTCGTGGGCCCCACAGGCTCCACCTGACGGGCAATTTTGAGAACGGCTCATCGGAATCCAATTTTGGAAGTTCCGTTGGGTTCGTATCAACGTTCCTGACTTGTTGACACTAAGTTGGACTAATTTGGAGACTTTTGACCCTGACCCGATTTTCGGTACAAAGCGACCTACACATGGACCCGCTTTGGCCTAGAAATGTCGTTTTTGCCCTTGTGTCCAAACTGGACTTAAGGACAGACGTTTCTAACTATTTCCTATGTTCTGAGACTGTTGGTAATGTTTATTTCAGCTTTTGGAGGAGTTATTGCTGAACCCACTGTTACAAGGACCGCCACTGATATTCCAATCCCAGGCAAGTGTACCTTGCCATAAATTTCAGTCTAATTGTTTATTTTGTTCTATTGCTCTATTTTCTGTGACTAGTGTGCATGATATAACCTAGGACCGTATGACCTACTTAGCGTCCGATCACAGTCGGGTGCCAACCCCGTACGCGGAGTTGTGTATGTCATTAGTGATGGACATTCGAGACCCTTTATATTCTCGTGCTTGTTATCAAGTACACTACAACCTAGGACACTTGACACCATACATTGACAGAATCTTCCTAACATATTCAAGGTGATTCTGTATAGGATACAGGATGGACATAGTTATTATACTCTTAGATTATGACTGTTGCATTAGCTCTGATCTCACGTGACATGGACATGCGACGTGTGGTTACATTGGGTGGGGAGAGACACACAGGCTACAGGCTGTTATATATATATATACTACTATTGTGAGGTTGTAGACTCTCGAGCAGAGCTAGACCACTACTAGATATTGCTGCTACCGGCTCCCCGACACAGAGCTTGTAGCAGTCTCAGCCTGGGTACTAGTGTTGCTCTCAGTTGCATTTTCACATAGATGGTTATGTAGTTATCCTGCTTATTTCATTTTCTATTTTCACTATATTACTTTTGGCTTGTGATTTCTGTACCTTGCTATGTCCCCTGAGGACCTGGAATGGATGATGTCCCCAGGTTTAGCAGAAGAGCATTATCCCGAGGTTTATGGGACAGGAGCTGAAGTTGTACCAGGAGCTATTGCTGAAGGAGAACCTAACATAGAAGCAGAGGTGATGGCAGAGGATTTTATTTGAGATTATGATATTTGTACTCTTCAGATACTCTATTTTGGACTCTTTTGTTCTGGTCTGATGAACCAGTGTTTTAGACTCTTATCGGGTTGTTCCTGACATACTCTGCAGAGACTGGACTTTGATGTACTTTCTTTATTTGCTGATGTTCTTATTATTCTATGTGTGGATGAGATTAGATTTTGACTTATTATTGTAGACCTATATTACAGCTTAAGTATGCCGATGGATCCATTAAATTGGGTTTGTCCATCGTTGCATGCTGCTGGCCATTGCCACGTGTCCAGTTCCTCGATATTTTGGGACTGGGGCGTGACATGGTTTTTGTGGTGGCCCATGCAGGTCCTCGACAAATTGTTTGGTCTCAACTTAGGGGCCAAATAAACCTGTAAAAGGATAGGATAGATTATAGGATCTCATCCATATTTGTTGAATCATTTTTGAAACTCAATATCGCATTTGAATTAAGTACTTGATTTGCATCCTGCTTGACTCTGCTAAAACGTTCTCATAAGTTTTATTTTAGATACAGAAAGATGGATCCAAGAAGTGGAGATAAAATTCCTTTTACACCACAAGATGCTGTGGTTACCTATGGTGATGGAGTTACACCAGAGAACAGAGGTCAATCCTCTCAAAGTGGACAAGCTGAGCAGCATAACTCAAGGTTCAGGCGTGATGATATCCCACCTCCGCCACAGTTCGCTCCACAGAAGCCTGCCTTCCCACCAGGACAAGCAATGGATGGGCAGCAAATGTTCCAGATGTTTTATGCCATGATGCAAGCTCAACAACAAGTTCAACAGGAGGCACAGCGTCAGGAGGCAGAGAACATGAGAAACAGCCTAGTAAATGCATTGGAGCAGGCAAACCCGCAAGCTAGGCGACCAGCGACGGGATCTATCACTGATTTCCGTCAACTCAAGCCCCGTACCTTTTCGGGCAAGGAAGGACCAACTGAAGTGCATGAGTGGCTCACCAATACACAACATCAGTTGGAAGCAGCTGAACTTCCGCGGGAGAGATGGATGACTGCTGTCCGAATGCAACTGACGGACAACGCGCATCACTGGTGGCTAGCTGAAGAGAGGAGGCTCGGACATGACCGAGTCACTTGGGAAGAGTTCTCCAGACTCTTCCAAGAGATGTATATCCCAGCCGTTGCTAGACCAGAACACCGAGATAAGTTCAACCGTCTCATCCAGGGCAACATGACGGTGGAGGAGTATAATGCTGAATTCATTCGCCTGAGTCGTTTTGCCCCTTCTCTAATTCCTACCGAAGAAGAGAAGGCGGAGAAATTCTTTGATGGACTCAGGTTCGAGCTTCAGAGGTTGATTGGATCTGTTGCCCCTACATCGTACAACGACGTCCTTGCTGCGGCATGACGCATGGAGCGCGTCACCAGGAGGGAGTCAAGCCTGAAGCGACCATTTACCTCAGCACCATCCAAGGCAGCACAAGGGGATTCTGCAAAGCGACTCCAAAGGAATCTACCGCAGATAGCAGCACCAAGAACCCTACCTACTTGTCATTTCTGCGGCAAGTTGGGTCACATTGAAAAGGAGTGCAGACGCAAACTGGGACTGTGCCTGGTTTGCAGATCCAACCAGCATCTATCCAGAGACTGCACAGCACGCCGAGAGGAAGCACCACGAGTAGCCCTACCTGCACCACGGCCAGATTATCCAGCAGTGGGAGCACAGCAGATGGGAGTTGGAGGAGTCAGACCACCAGCTCCAGGAGGATATCAGCCAAGACCTCCATTGCCACCTCAAGTAGCACTATTCCAACAGGCTCGTCAGCAGAGGGGACCAGCACAGGGACGAGGTCAGGCTTTTGCATTGGCTGTTCGGGAAGAAGCTATTGCTGGAGAAGTTATAGCAGGTACCATCTTAGTAGCTTCATTACCTGTTATAGCTTTATTTGATTCTGGAGCATCGCACTCATTTATAGCTGCTAGCTTCGTAGCCACCCATAGAGTAGCTACTGCACCCCTTCCGAAGACTAAGAGAATTCTTACGGGAGGTAGAATCATACCTGTTAGTGATATCTGTAGATCATGCTCAGTAGTAGTCTGCGGGAGAGAAATGCGAGCCCAATTTCTGATCTTTTCTATGCCTGACT
This sequence comes from Iris macrosiphon, assembly GCA_036927795.1. NCBI lineage: Eukaryota > Viridiplantae > Streptophyta > Magnoliopsida > Asparagales > Iridaceae > Iris > Iris macrosiphon. Next base: position 138,414 of record JAYESA010000210.1, on the reverse strand, counting down.
ATGATGTGGTACTTGGTATGGACTGGTTAAGTCAGTATCATGCTACTCTTGATTGTCGGCTTGGAAAAGTTATATTCAGACCACCTGGACACTCAGAGTTTGAATTTCTTTGAGGAGCTGTAGAATAAGGTGTTCAGCCAACTCTTAGGGTATTAACTGTAGAAGGGGAGTCAAGTTACCCAAGAGTTATATCAGAGTTTGTGGATATATTTCCCGATGATCTTCCAGGTCTACCACCTGATCGGGAAATAGAATTCACCATAGACTTAACTCCATGAGCAGAACCGATCACTTCAACGGTTTATAGACTAGCCCCTAAGGAGTTAGTAGAGTTGAAGAAGCAAGTTGATGAACTTCTGGAGAAAGGTTTCATCCGGCCCAGTGTTTCACCTTGGGGAGCACCTATACTTTTTGTACCAAAGAAGGATGGAACAATTCGCCTATGCATTGATTACAGAGCGTTAAACGCTGTGACCATTAAGAACCGGTATCCTTTGCCACGTATTGATGACTTATTTGATCAATTGAGTGGAGCTAGGGTATTTTCAAAGGTTGACCTGAGATCCGGTTATCACCAAATTAGGGTGAGAAAGGAAGATATCCCGAAGATAGCCTTTAGAACCAAGTATGGACATTATGAGTTCTTAGTAATGCCGTTTGGTTTAACCAACGCGCCTGCTGTATTCATGAGCTTGATGAACCGAGTCTTCCATCAGTATTTGGATAAATTTGTGGTGGTATTTATCGATGACATTCTGGTATATTCCAAAAGCCACGAAGAGCACGAGGAGCATCTCAGAATCGTGCTAGAGACGTTGAGGCAGGAGAAGCTTTATGCTAAGCTCAGTAAATGTGAGTTTTGCATGGATAAGGTGCCATTTTTAGGGCATATTATCTCAGGAGAAGGACTGTCAGTGGATCCAGAGAAGGTTGCTGCTATTGAGACTTGGCCTACACCGACATCAGTTGCTGAGGTGAGGAGTTTTCTAGGACTTGCTGGATATTACAGAAGGTTCGTCGAAAATTTTTCAAGTATTGCAGAGCCAATGACGAGGTTGACACGGAAAGATCAGGACTTTGCATGGACAGAAGAATGTCAGATGGCCTTTGAAGAACTGAAGAGGCGTCTAACAACAGCACCAGTTTTGACTCTTCCTTCAGGGTCAGGCGGTTTTGTTGTTTATAGCGATGCGTCAGGTAGTGGCCTAGGATGTGTTTTGATGCAACACGGCAAAGTTATTGCTTATGCATCGAGACAGTTGAAGGTCCATGAGAAGAACTACCCAACGCTTGATCTGGAGCTAGCTGCTGTAATATTTGCACTGAAGATTTGGAGGCATTATCTTTATGGAGAGAAGGTGGAGATCTTCACTGATCACAAAAGTCTGCAGTATGTATATACTCAGAAGGAGCTTAAAATGAGGCAAAGACGCTGGCTTGAGTTAATGGTGGACTTTGATATAGATCTGCAGTACCACCCAGGGAAGGCGAATGTAGTAGCAGATGCACTTAGTAGGAAGCCTACAGCTTATTTCTTGACAATGCAGCCTGAGCTATTGAGAGATCTACAAAAGCTTCAGATAGAGGTTATTCTACCAAGACAGAGTGGCTTGCTAGCTAATCTGGAAGTGAAGTCATCGCTCGTGGAAAGAATTAAAGAAGCTTTGCCTACTGATGCAAGATTTAGAAGACTCAAAGAGAAGACAGAAGCAGGCATGCAGACGGGACTTCGCATACATGAGGATGGGACATTAAGGTGCGGAGATCGTCTATATGTTCCAAATGGAGAACTGAGACAAGAGCTAATGACTGAAGCCCATAGCTCCATATACTCAGTTCATCCAGGAGGAACAAAGATGTATCGAGATCTAAGGCAGTATTATTGGTGGCATGGAATGAAGAGAGAGATTGCCAGATTTGTAGCGAAATGCTTAGTCTGCCAACAAGTGAAAGCCGAGCATCAGAGGACTGCAGGAATGTTACAGCCGCTTCCCATACCAGAATGGAAGTGGGAACATATCACCATGGACTTCGTCACAGGATTCCCAAGGAGCCCCAGTGGAAAAGATGCGGTATGGGTTATCGTGGATCGACTCACTAAGTCTGCGCACTTCTTGCCATTTAGAGTTGGGCAGTCCACGGAGATACTAGCCAACATGTATATGCGACAAATAGTAAGATTGCATGGAGTGCCGGTTAGTATTGTATCAGATCAAGATTCGAGATTCACTTCACATTTCTGGCGAAGTATGCAAGAGAGTCTTGGCACCAGACTAAAATTCAGCACTGCCTATCATCCCCAAACAGATGGTCAATCAGAACGTACAATCCAGATTTTGGAGGATATGCTGCGATCCTGTATGTTAGACTTTGGAGGGTCTTGGGAAGATCATTTGTATTTGGTAGAGTTCTCCTACAACAACAGTTACCAGGCAAGCATCAAGATGGCCCCTTTCGAGGCGTTATACGGTAGGAAGTACAGATCGCCAATATGCTGGAGTGACGTCGGAGAGCGTCAAATCTTGGGACCAGAGTTGGTGATGCAAACTGTGGAGAAGGTTAAACAAATCCAGAATCATCTTCGGGCTGCTCAGGACAGGCAGAAGCATTGGGCTGATACACACCGACGTCCACTGGAATTCAAGGAAGGAGAACATGTATTCCTGAGGATTTCGCCGACTCGAGGAACCATTCGCTTTGGGAGCAGAGGCAAGTTGAGTCCAAGGTACATTGGGCCCTTTGATATTCTGGAGCGCATTGGTGAGGTGGCGTATCGTCTTGCATTACCTCCATCTCTAGAGGGAGTGCATGATGTATTCCATGTCTCACAGTTAAGAAGGTATGTGACTGACCCAAGTCACATAGTGGATCATTCTGAGATCGCTGTAGGCCCAAGCCTGAGATATGAAGAACAACCGGTGGGTATACTCGGAACCAGTGAGAAGACACTGCGAGGGCAGACAATTAACTGGTTCGTGTGGCTTGGAAGCAACAATCTCCTGGTAAATCTACCTGGGAGAGAGAAGATATCATGCGACAGAAATATCCCCACTTATTCAAGGATGCAGGTATACCTTAAGTAAATTTTTAATTCCTGTAGTTCTGTTCTGCTAGTAGTTTAATCTTTTAAATTGCGAGGACGCAATTTTCTTAAGGGGGGTAGATTGTAATCACCTGAAATTTTAAGAATTTTTACATTTATATTATCTGGGAATTAATTAGCATTTTTCTGTGAATTTTTAATCAATAAAATTAAAAGCAGTCTAATTTAAAATGAATTTTTAAATGAAATTAAATAAATTTAAAATGTGATGAAAATCATATTTTATAGTGTAAAAATTAAAAACCGAGCCTGGGGTATTTTTCCGGGAATTTATTGGACCCCGGATGAATTTTTAAAGCATTAAAAACTATTGTAAAAAAATTAACTATTTAATTAAACTAAATTAATAAACCGAACCAAACCACCCGAACCGGACCGGCCGGTTCAACTGAACCAAACCGCCTGACCCTAAAGGGTCGGATCCGGGTCTGACCCGCGACCCGACCCGTCACCAACCCGAAACCCGTTATCCTTTCTCCCCCGAACCCGACTGTTCAGCTCCCATGCCGGCTGACCTGCCGACCACCTCGCTTCCGTAACGCCAGCGCCGCCTCGCCTGCCTGCGCCGCTCCGGCTCCCCTGTCCAGCCACCTCCCCCGTTCAACTGCCGACCAGTCATCTCCCAATCCCTCTATATAAACCCAGTCACCCGGAGCTCCGCCCTAGACCTCGCCGGAGTTCCCTGCTCCTTCCTTCTCTTCCCGAGCGCCGCCTAGCACGACACCGTTCCCGACCTCCTGGCCTCTCTCTCCACCACCCTCTCCCGGCGAAGCTTTCGCCTAACCCCGCAGAACCTCACCGCTCCCGACGAGGCTACCCTAGCCAGCGCCTCCCACCGGCCAGCCCTCTTTCGCCTCCTCCAGACCCTGCCTCGCCGCAGCTCTGCCGACGAGCGCCGCCTCAGCCCTAGCTCGGCCAGACACAGACTCGATACCGCAGCAGGACACGATTCAGCTCAGCCGGACACAAGAACAGTGGAGACCGGACACAGCCAGAACAGTAAACCCTAACCCTAGGTGTGTCGGACACGAGTTTGACACGAGGAAACTTGGATTTTTCGGACAAGTTCAGGTACCCATAACTTTTGACTCGTAGCTCTGATTTTAATTCCGTAAATTGTATCGCGTAGCCTGTATGACCCTCTCGGTGCCCGTGTAACCCGCTCGGGGCATTGCGTCCTGTGGTGATCGCACACCGCGATCCAAAAACAGGAAAAACTAAGCCCTGTTTCACCCCGGAATCGAGTACGCCCCGCCAAATGGGACAACTTGGTCACGTACGGTCTTCACCGACACGTGAGCATCGTAGATACGGACGTACGGGCTTCCGCAGAAGCTGATTCGGATGTGCGTGCACACCGAAATCAGTGCATATCCGCGGACAACACCCCGTATCCGACTTTTCTGTTTTTAGCTGTAACTTAGTGTATTCACGTCAGATCGAGATGAAACTTACGCCATTGGACTCGTAGCAATACGCTGGTCCTGTGGGTCAAGTTTGGTTCGATTCTGAGAACGTTGGAAAATCGCGTGTCGTGGGCCCCACAGGCTCCACCTGACGGGCGATTTTGAGAACGGCTCATCGGAATCCAATTCTGGAAGTTCCGTTGGGTTCGTATCAACGTTCCTGACTTGTTGACTCTAAGTTGGACTAATTTGGAGACTTTTGACCCTGACCCAGTTTTCGGTACAAAGCGACCTACACATGGACCCGCTTTGGCCTAAAAATGTCGTTTTTGCCCTTGTGTCCAAACTGGACTTAAGGACAAGCGTTTCTAACTATTTCCTATGTTCTGAGACTGTTGGTAATATTCATTTCAGCTTTTGGAGGAGTTATTGCTGAACCCACTGTTACAAGGACCGCCACTGATATTCCAATCCCAGGCAAGTGTACCTTGCCATAAATTTCAGTCTAATTGTTTATTTTGTTCTATTGCTCTATTTTCTGTGACTAGTGTGCATGATATAACCTAGGACTGTATGACCTACTTAGTGTCCGATCACAGTCGGGTGCCAACCCCGTACGCGGAGTTGTGTATGTCATTAGTGATGGACATTCGAGACCCTTTATATTCTTGTGCTTGTTATCAAGTACACTACAACCTAGGACACTTGACACCATACATTGACAGAATCTTCCTGACATATTCAAGGTGATTCTATATAGGATACAGGATGGACATAGTTATTATACTCTTAGATTATGACTGTTGCATTAGCTCTGATCTCACGTGACATGGATATGCGACGTGTGGTTACATTGGGTGGGGAGAGACACACAGGCTACAGGCTGTTATATATATATATACTACTATTGTGAGGTTATAGACTCTCGAGCAGAGCTAGACCACTACAAGATATTGCTGCTACTGGCTACCCGACACAGAGCTTGTAGCAGTCTCAGCCTGGGTACTAGTGTTGCTCTCAGTTGTATTTTCACATAGATGGTTATGTAGTTACCCTGCTTATTTCATTTTCTATTTTCACTGCATTACTTTTGGCTTGTGATTTCTGTTCCTTGCTATGTTCCCTGAGGACCTGGAATGGATGATGTCCCCAGGTTTAGCAGAAGAGCATTATCCCGAGGTTTACGGGACAGGAGCTGAAGTTGTACCAGGAGCTATTGCTGAAGGAGAACCTAACATAGAAGCAGAGGTGATGGCAGAGGATTTTACTTGAGATTATGACATTTGTACTCTTCAGATACTCTATTTTGGACTCTTTTGTTCTGGTCTGATGAACCAGTGTTTTAGACTCTTATCGGGTTGTTCCTGACATACTCTGCTGAGACTGGACTTTGATGTACTTTCTTTATTTGCAGATGTTCTTATTATTCTGTGTGTGGATGAGATTAGATTTTGACTTATTGTTGTAGACCTATATTACAGCTTAAGTATGCCGATGGATCCATTAAATTGGGTTTGTCCATCGTTGCATGCTGCTGGCCATTGCCACGTGTCCAGTTCCTCGATATTTTGGGACTGGGGCGTGACACCCCACGCTCTCTTGTTCTTCTCCCCGCCATCTTCGTTATTATTGTTATTTCTTCTTCTTCTTCTTCTTCTTCTTCATAATAATAATAATAATATAATAATAATAATAATAATTATAGTTATAGTTATAATTATAATAATAGTAATAATAACAATAGTAGTAATAATCGGAAGACGGAGAAAAATAATTACGAGCAAGAAGAAGATGACTCTACTATACTGCCAAAATCGCAAAAAGGGGTGCAACATGAGGACTTCCCAGGAGGTCACCCATCCTTGAACTACTCTCGCCCAAGCACACTTAACTGCGGAGTTCTGATGGGATCCGGTGCTCTAGTGCTGGTATTATCGCACCCGTTTAACTTATGTTTTCCTTCCTCTTTATGCCTAATCCCCTCCCCTCCGCTCCATCGGCCGTCTCTTGCGAGCCCCACGCTCTCTTGTTCTTCTCCCCGCCATCTTCGTTATTCTTCTTCTTCTTCTTCTTCTTCTTCTTCTTCATAATAATAATAATATTATTATAATAATAATAATAATAATTATAGTTATAGTTAAAATTATAATTATAATAATAGTAATAATAACAATAGTAGTAATAACCGGAAGACGGAGAAAAATAATTACGAGCAAGAAGAAGATGACTCTACTATACTGCCAAAATCGCAAAAAGGGGTGCAACACGAGGACTTCCCAGGAGGTCACCCATCCTTGAACTACTCTCGCCCAAGCGCGCTTAACTGCGGAGTTCTGATGGGATCCGGTGCTCTAGTGCTGGTATGATCGCACCCGTTTAACTTATGTTTTCCTTCCACTTTATGCCTAATCCCCTCCCCTCCGCTCCATCGGCCGTCTCTTGCGGGCCCCACGCTCTCTTGTTCTTCTCCCCGCCATCTTCGTTATTATTGTTATTTCTTCTTCTTCTTCTTCATAATAATAATAATAATAATATAATAATAATAATAGTTTTAATTATAATTATAATTATAATTATAATTATAATTATAATAATAGTAATAATAACAATAGTAGTAATAACCGGAAGACGGAGAAAAATAATTACGAGCAAGAAGAAGATGACTCTACTATACTGCCAAAATCGGAAAAAGGGGTGCAACACGAGGACTTCCCAGGAGGTCACCCATCTTGGTACTACTCTCGCCCAAGCACGCTTGACTGCGGAGTTCTGATGGGATCCGATGCTCTAGTGCTGGTATGATCGCACCCGTTTAACTTATGTTTTCCTTCCTCTTTATGCCTAATCCCCTCCCCTCCGCTCCATCGGCCGTCTCTTGCGGGCCCCACGCTCTCTTGTTCTTCTCCCCGCCATCTTCGTTATTATTGTTATTTCTTCTTCTTCTTCTTCTTCTTCATAATAATAATAATAATAATATAATAATAATAATATAATAATAATAATAATAATAATAATTATAGTTATAGTTATAATTATAATAATAGTAATAATAACAATAGTAGTAATAACCGGAAGACGGAGAAAAATAATTACGAGCAAGAAGAAGATGACTCTACTATACTGCCAAAATCGCAAAAAGGGGTGCACAACACGAGGACTTCCCAGGAGGTCACCCATCCTAGTACTACTCTCGCCCAAGCACGCTTAGCTGCGGAGTTCTGATGGGATCCGGTGCTCTAGTGCTGGTATGATCGCACCCGTTTTACTTATGTTTTCCTTCCTCTTTATGCCTAATCCCCTCCCCTCCGCTCCATCGGCCGTCTCTTGCGGGCCCCACGCTCTCTTGTTCTTCTCCCCGCCTTCTTCGTTATTATTGTTATTTCTTCTTCTTCTTCTTCTTCTTCATAATAATAATAATAATAATATTATAATAATAAAAATAATTATAGTTATAATTATAATTATAATAATAGTAATAATAACAATAGTAGCAATAACCGGAAGACGGAGAAAAATAATTACGAGCAAGAAGAAGATGACTCTACTATACTGCCAAAATCGCAAAAAGGGGTGCACAACACGAGGACTTCCCAGGAGGTCACCCATCCTAGTACTACTCTCGCCCAAGCACGCTTAACTGCGGAGTTCTGATCCGGTGCTCTAGTGCTGGTATGATCGCACCCGTTTTACTTACGTTTTCCTTCCACTTTATGCCTAATCCCCTCCCCTCCGCTCCATCGGCCGTCTCTTGCGGGCCCCACGCTCTCTTGTTCTTCTCCCCGCCATCTTCGTTATTATTGTTATTTCTTCTTCTTCTTCTTCTTCATAATAATAATAATAATAATATAATAATAATTATAGTTATAGTTATAATTATAATTATAATAATAGTAATAATAACAATAGTAGTAATAACCGGAAGACGGAGAAAAATAATTACGAGCAAGAAGAAGATGACTCTACTATACTGCCAAAATCGTAAAAAGGGGTGCAACACGAGGACTTCCCAGGAGGTCACCCATCTTAGTACTACTCTCGCCCAAGCACGCTTAACTGCGGAGTTCTGATGGGATCCGGTGCTCTAGTGCTGGTATGATCGCACCCGTTTAACTTACGTTTTCCTTCCACTTTATGCCTAATCCCCTCCCCTCCGCTCCATCGGCCGTCTCTTGCGTGCCCCACGCTCTCTTGTTCTTCTCCCCGCCATCTTCGTTATTATTGTTATTTCTTCTTCTTCTTCTTCTTCTTCTTCATAATAATAATAATAATAATATAATAATAATAATAATAATAATAATAATAGTTATAGTTATAGTTATAATTATAATTATAATAATAGTAATAATAACAATAGTAGTAATAACCGGAAGACGGAGAAAAATAATTACGAGCAAGAAGAAGATGACTCTACTATACTGCCAAAATCGCAAAAAGGGGTGCAACACGAGGACTTCCCAGGAGGTCACCCATCCTAGTACTACTCTCGCCCAAGCACGCTTAACTGCGGAGTTCTGATGGGATCCGGTGCTCTAGTGCTGGTATGATCGCACCCGTTTAACTTATGTTTTCCTTCCACTTTATGCCTAATCCCCTCCCCTCCGCTCCATCGGCCGTCTCTTGCGGGCCCCACGCTCTCTTGTTCTTCTCCCCGCCATCTTCGTTATTATTGTTATTTCTTCTTCTTCTTCTTCTTCTTCTTCTTCTTCTTCTTCTTCTTCATAATAATAATAATAATAATGTAATAATAATAATAATAATAGTTATAGTTATAGTTATAATTATAATTATAAGTATAATAATAGTAATAATAACAATAGTAGTAATAACCGGAAGACGGAGAAAAATAATTACGAGCAAGAAGAAGATGACTCTACTATACTGCCAAAATCGCAAAAAAAGGTGCAACACGAGGACTTCAAAGGAGGTCACCCATCCTAGTACTACTCTCGCCCAAGCACGCTTTTCTGCGGAGTTCTGATGGGATCCGGTGCTCTAGTGCTGGTATGATCGCACCCGTTTAACTTATGTTTTCCTTCCTCTTTATGCCTAATCCCCACCCCTCCGCTCCATCGGCCGTCTCTTGCGGGCCCACGCTCTCTTGTTCTTCTCCCCGCCATCTTCGTTATTATTGTTATTTCTTCTTCTTCTTCTTCTTCTTCTTCTTCTTCTTCTTCATAATAATAATAATAATAATAATAATAATAATATAATAATAATAATAATAATAATTATAGTTCTAATTATAATTATAATAATAGTAATAATAACAATAGTAGTAATAACCGAAAGACGGAGAAAAATAATTACGAGCAAGAAGAAGATGACTCTACTATACTGCCAAAATCACAAAAAGGGGTACAACACGAGGACTTCCTAGGATGTCACCCATCCTAGTGCTACTCTCGCCCAAGCACGCTTAACTGCGAAGTTCTGATGGGATCCGGTGCTCTAGTGCTGGTATGATCGCACCCGTTTAACTTATGTTTTCCTTCTACTTTATGCCTAATCCCCTCCCCTCCGCTCCATCGGCCGTCTCTTGCGGGCCCCACGCTCTCTTGTTCTTCTCCCCGCCATCTTCGTTATTATTGTTATTTCTTTTTCTTCTTCTTCTTCATAATAATAATAATAATAATATAATAATAATAATTATTATAGTTATAGTTATAGTTATAATTATAATTATAATAATAATAATAGTAATAATAACAATAGTAGTAATAACCGGAAGACGGAGAAAAATAATTACGAGCAAGAAGAAGATGACTCTACTATACTGCCAAAATCGCAAAAAGGGGTGCAACACGAGGACTTCCCAGGAGGTCACCCATCCTAGTACTACTCTCGCCCAAGCGCGCTTAACTGCGGAGTTCTGATGGGATCCGGTGCTCTAGTGCTGGTATGATCGCACCCGTCTAACTTATGTTTTCCTTCCTCTTTATGCCTAATCCCCTCCCCTCCGCTCCATCGGCCGTCTCTTGCGGGCCCCACGCTCTCTTGTTCTTCTCCCCGCCATCTTCGTTATTATTGTTATTTCTTCTTCTTCTTCTTCTTCATAATAATAATAATAATAATAATATAATAATAATATAATAATAATTATTATTATTATTATAGTTATAGTAATAGTTATAATTATAATTATAATAATAGTAATAATAACAATAGTAGTAATAACCGGAAGACGGAGAAAATTAATTACGAGCAAGAAGAAGATGACCCTACTATACTGCCAAAATCGCAAAAAGGGGTGCAACACGAGGACTTCCCAGGAGGTCACCCATCCTAGTACTACTCTCGCCCAAGCACGCTTAACTGCAGAGTTCTGATGGGATCCGGTGCTCTAGTGCTGGTATGATCGCACCCGTTTAACTTATGTTTTCCTTCCTCTTTATGCCTAATCCCCTCCCCTCCGCTCCTTCGGCCGTCTCTTGCGGGCCCCACGCTCTCTTGTTCTTCTCCCCGCCATCTTCGTTATTATTGTTATTTCATCATCTTCTTCTTCTTCTTCATAATAATAATAATAATAATAATATAATAATAATAATAATTATAGTTATAGTTATAATTATAATAATAGTAATAATAACTATAGTAGTAATAACCGGAAGACGGAGAAAAATAATTACGAGCAAGAAGAAGATGACTCTACTATACTGCAAAAATTGCAAAAAGGGGTGCAACACGAGGACTTCCTAGGAGGTCACCCATCCTAGTACTACTCTCGCCCAAGCACGCTTAACTGCGGAGTTCTGATGGGATCCGGTGCTCTAGTGCTGGTATGATCGCACCCATTTAACTTATGTTTTCCTTCCTCTTTATGCCTAATCCCCTCCCCTCCGCTCCATCGGCCGTCTCTTGCGGGCCCCACGCTCTCTTGTTCTTCTCCCCGCCATCTTCGTTATTATTGTTATTTCTTCTTCTTCTTCTTCATAATAATAATAATAATAATATAATAATAATAATAATAATAATTATAGTTATAGTTGTAATTATAATTATAATAATAGTAATAATAACAATAGTAGTAATAACCGGAAGACGGAGAAAGATAATTACGAGCAAGAAGAAGATGACTCTACTATACTGCCAAAATCGCAAAAAGGGGTGCAACACGAGGACTTCCCAGGAGGTCACCCATCCTAGTACTACTCTCGCCCAAGCACGCTTATCTGCGGAGTTCTGATGGGATCCGGTGCTCTAGTGCTGGTATGATCGCACCCGTTTAACTTATGTTTTCATTCCACTTTATGCCTAATCCCCTCCCCTCCGCTCCATCGGCCGTCTCTTGCGGGCCCCACGCTCTCTTGTTCTTCTCCCCGCCATCTTCGTTATTATTGTTATTTCTTCTTCTTCTTCTTCTTCTTCTTCTTCATAATAATAATAATAATAATAATATAATAATAATAATAATAATAGTTATAGTTATAGTTATAATTATAATTATAAGTATAATAATAGTAATAATAACAATAGTAGTAATAACCGGAAGACGGAGAAAAATAATTACGAGCAAGAAGAAGATGACTCTACTATACTGCCAAAATCGCAAAAAAGGGTGCAACACGAGGACTTCAAAGGTGGTCACCCATCCTAGTACTACTCTCGCCCAAGCACGCTTTACTGCGGAGTTCTGATGGGATCCGGTGCTCTAGTGCTGGTATGATCGCACCCGTTTAACTTATGTTTTCCTTCCTCTTTATGCCTAATCCCCTCCCCTCCGCTCCATCGGCCGTCTCTTGCGGGCCCACGCTCTCTTGTTCTTCTCCCCGCCATCTTCGTTATTATTGTTATTTCTTCTTCTTCTTCTTCTTCTTCTTCATCTTCATAATAATAATAATAATAATAAAATAATAATAATATAATAATAATATAATAATAATAATAATAATTATAGTTCTAATTATAATTATAATAATAGTAATAATAACAATAGTAGTAATAACCGGAAGACGGAGAAAAATAATTACGAGCAAGAAGAAGATGACTCTACTATACTGCCAAAATCGCAAAAAGGGGTACAACACGAGGACTTCCTAGGATGTCACCCATCCTAGTACTACTCTCGCCCAAGCACGCTTAACTGCGAAGTTCTGATGGGATCTGGTGCTCTAGTGCTGGTATGATCGCACCCGTTTAACTTATGTTTTCCATCTACTTTATGCCTAATCCCCTCCCATCCGCTCCATCGGCCGTCTCTTGCGGGCCTCACGCTCTCTTGTTCTTCTCCCCGCCATCTTCGTTATTATTGTTATTTCTTTTTCTTCTTCTTCTTCTTCTTCTTCTTCATAATAATAATAATAATAATATAATAATAATTATTATTATAGTTATAGTTATAGTTATAATTATAATTATAATAATAGTAATAATAACAATAGTAGTAAAAACCGGAAGACGGAGAAAAATAATTACGAGCAAGAAGAAGATGACTCTACTATACTGCCAAAATCGCAAAAAGGGGTGCAACACGAGGACTTCCCAGGAGGTCACCCATCCTAGTACTACTCTCGCCCAAGCGCGCTTAACTGCGGAGTTCTGATGGGATCCGGTGCTCTAGTGCTGGTATGATCGCACCCGTCTAACTTATGTTTTCCTTCCTCTTTATGCCTAATCCCCTCCCCTCCGCTCCATCGGCCGTCTCCTGCGGGCCCCACGCTCTCTTGTTCTTCTCCCCGCCAACTTCGTTATTATTGTTATTTCTTCTTCTTCTTCTTCTTCATAATAATAATAATAATAATAATAATATAATAATAATAATAATTATTATTATAGTTATAGTAATAGTTATAATTATAATTATAATAATAGTAATAATAACAATAGTTGTAATAACCGGAAGACGGAGAAAATTAATTACGAGCAAGAAGAAGATGACTCTACTATACTGCCAAAATCGCAAAAAGGGGTGCAACACGAGGACTTCCCAGGAGGTCGCCCATCCTAGTACTACTCTCGCCCAAGCACGCTTAACTGCAGAGTTCTGATGGGATCCGGTGCTCTAGTGCTGGTATGATCGCACCCGTTTAACTTATGTTTTCCTTCCTCTTTATGCCTAATCCCCTCCCCTCCGCTCCATCGGCCGTCTCTTGCGGGCCCCACGCTCTCTTGTTCTTCTCCCCGCCATCTTCGTTATTATTGTTATTTCATCTTCTTCTTCTTCTTCATAATAATAATAATAATAATAATAATAATATAATAATAATAATTATAGTTATAGTTATAATTATAATAATAGTAATAATAACAATAGTAGTAATAACCGGAAGACGGAGAAAAATAATTACGAGCAAGAAGAAGATGACTCTACTTTACTGCCAAAATCGCAAAAAGGGGTGCAACACGAGGACTTCCTAGGAGGTCACCTATCCTAGTACTACACTCGCCCAAGCACGCTTACCTGCGGAGTTCTGATGGGATCCGGTGCTCTAGTGCTGGTATGATCGCACCCGTTTAACTTATGTTTTCCTTCCACTTTATGCCTAATCCCCTCCCCTCCGCTCCATCGGCCGTCTCTTGCGGGCCCCACGCTCTCTTGTTCTTCTCCCCGCCATCTTCGTTATTATTGTTATTTCTTCTTCTTCTTCTTCATAATAATAATAATAATAATATAATAATAATAATAATTATAGTTATAGTTATAGTTATAATTATAATTATAATAATAGTAATAATAACAATAGTAGTAATAACCGGAAGACGGAGAAAGATAATTACGAGCAAGAAGAAGATGACTCTACTATACTGCCAAAATCGCAAAAAGGGGTGCAACACGAGGACTTCCCAGGAGGTCACCCATCCTAGTAATACTCTCGCCCAAGCACGTTTATCTGCGGAGTCCTGATGGGATCCGGTGCTCTAGTGCTGGTATGATCGCACCCGTTTAACTTATGTTTTCCTTCCTCTTTATGCCTAATCCCCTCCCCTCCGCTCCATCGGCCGTCTCTTGCGGGCCCCACGCTCTCTTGTTCTTCTCCCCGCCATCTTCGTTATTATTGTTATTTCTTCTTCTTCTTCTTCTTCTTCTTCATAATAATAATAATAATAATATAATAATAATAATAATAATTATAGTTATAGTTATAGTTATAATTATAATTATAATAATAGTAATAATAACAATAGTAGTAATAACCGGAAGACGGAGAAAAATAATTACGAGCAAGAAGAAGATGACTCTACTATACTGCCAAAATCGCAAAAAGGGGTGCAACACCCTCCAGGAGGTCACCCATCATAGTACTACTCTTGCCCAAGCACGCTTAACTGCGGAGTTCTGATTGGATCCGGTGCTCTAGTGCTGGTATGATCGCACCCGTTTAACTTATGTTTTCCTTCCTCTTTATGCCTAATCCCCTCCCCTCCGCTCCATCGGCCGTCTCTTGCGGGCCCCACGCTCTCTTGTTCTTCTCCCCGCCATCTTCGTTATTATTGTTATTTCTTCTTCTTCTTCTTCATAATAATAATAATAATAATAATATAATAATTATTATTATAGTTATAGTTATAGTTATAATTATAATAATAATAATAGTAATAATAACAATAGTAGTAATAACCGGAAGACGGAGAAAAATAATTACGAGCAAGAAGAAGATGACTCTACTATACTGGCAAAATCGCAAAAAGGGGTGCAACACGAGGACTTCCCAGGAGGTCACCTATCCTAGTACTACTCTCGCCCAAGCACGTTTAACTGCGGAGTTCTGATGGGATCCGGTGCTCTAGTGCTGGTATGATCGCACCCGTTTAACTTATGTTTTCCTTCCTCTTTATGCCTAATCCCCTCCCCTCCGCTCCATCGGCCGTCTCTTGCGGGCCCCACGCTCTCTTGTTCTTCTCCCCGCCATCTTCGTTATTATTGTTATTTCTTCTTCTTCTTCTTCTTCATAATAATAATAATAATATAATAATAATAATAATAATTATAGTTATAGTTATAATTATAATTATAATAACAGTAATAATAACAATAGTAGTAATAACCGGAAGACAGAGAAAAATAATTACGAGCAAGAAGAAGATGACTCTACTATACTGCCAAAATCGCAAAAAGGGGTGCAACACCCTCCAGGAGGTCACCCATCCTAGTACTACTCTCGCCCAAGCCCGCTTAACTGCGGAGTTCTGATGGGATCCGGTGCTCAAGTGCTGGTATGATCGCACCCGTTTAACTTATGTTTTCCTTCCTCTTTATGCCTAATCCCCTCCCCTCCGCTCCATCGGCCGTCTCTTGCGGCCCCCACGCTCTCTTGTTCTTCTCCCCGCCATCTTCGTTATTATTGTTATTTCTTCTTCTTCTTCTTCTTCATAATAATAATAATAATAATAATATAATAATAATAATAATAATTATAGTTATAGTTATAGTTATAATTATAAATATAATAATAGTAATAATAACAATAGTAGTAATAACCGGAAGACGGAGAAAAATAATTACGAGCAAGAAGAAGATGACTCTACTATACTGCCAAAATCGCAAAAAGAGGTGCAACATCCTCCAGGAGGTCACCCATCCTAGTACTACTCTCGCCCAAGCACGCTTAACTGCGGAGTTCTGATGGGATCCGGTGCTCTAGTGCTGGTATGATCGCACCCGTTTAACTTATGTTTTCCTTCCTCTTTATGCCTAATCCCCTCCCCTCCGCTCCATCGGCCGTCTCTTGCGGGCCCCACGCACTCTTGTTCTTCTCCCCGCCATCTTCGTTATTATTGTTATTTCTTCTTCTTCTTCTTCTTCTTCATAATAATAATAATAATAATATAATAATAATAATAATAATAATTATAGTTATAGTTATAATTATAATAATAATAATAGTAATAATAACAATAGTAGTAATAACCGGAAGACGGAGAAAAATAATTACGAGCAAGAAGAAGATGACTCTACTATACTGGCAAAATCGCAAAAAGGGGTGCAACACGAGGACTTCCCAGGAGGTCATCCATCCTAGTACTACTCTCGCCCAAGCACGCTTAACTACGGAGTTCTGATGGGATCCGGTGCTCTAGTGCTGGTATGATCGCACCCGTTTAGCTTATGTTTTCCTTCCTCTTTATGCCTAATCCCCTCCCCTCCGCTCCATCGGCCGTCTCTTGCGGGCCCCACGCTCTCTTGTTCTTTTATTGTTATTTCTTCTTCTTCTTCTTCTTCTTCTTCTTCTTCATAATAATAATAATAATAATATAATAATAATAATTATTATTATTATTATAGTTATAGTTATAGTTATAATTATAATTATAATAATAGTAATAATAACAATAGTAGTAATAACCGGAAGACGGAGAAAAATAATTACGAGCAAGAAGAAGATGACTCTACTATACTGCCAAAATCGCAAAAAGGGGTGCAACACGAGGACTTCCCAGGAGGTCACCCATCCTAGTACTACTCTCGCCCAAGCACGCTTAACTGCGGAGTCCTGATGGGATCCGGTGCTCTAGTGCTGGTATGATCGCACCCGTTTAACTTATGTTTTCCTTCCTCTTTATGCCTAATCCCCTCCCCTCCGCTCCATCGGCCGTCTCTTGCGGGCCCCACGCTCTCTTGTTCTTCTCCGCGCCATCTTCATTATTATTGTTATTTCTTCTTCTTCTTCTTCTTCATAATAATAATAATTATTATTATTATTATTATTATTATTATTATTATTATTATAGTTATAGTAGTAATAATCGGAAGACGGAGAAAAATAATTAATCCTAGTACTACTCTCGCCCAAGCACGCTTAACTGCGGAGTTCTGATGGGATCCGGTGCTCTAGTGCTGGTATGATCGCACCCGTTTAACTTATGTTTTTCTTCCTCTTTATGCCTAATCCCCTCCCCTCCGCTCCATCGGCCGTCTCTTGCGGGCCCCACGCTCTCTTGTTCTTCTCTCCGCCATCTTCGTTATTATTGTTATTTCTTCTTCTTCTTCTTCTTCATAATAATAATAATAATAATATAATAATAAAAATAATAATTATAGTTATAGTTATAATTATAATTATAATAATAGTAATAATAACAATAGTAGTAATAACCGGAAGACGGAGAAAAATAATTACGAGCAAGAAGAAGATGACTCTACTATACTGCCAAAATCGCAAAAAGGGGTGCAACACGAGGACTTCCCAGGAGGTCACCCATCCTAGTACTACTCTCGCCCAAGCACGCTTAACTGTAGAGTTCTAATGGGATCCGGTGCTCCAGTGCTGGTATGATCGCACCCGTTTAACTTATGTTTTCCTTCCTCTTTATGCCTAATCCCCTCCCCTCCGCTCCATCGGCCGTCTCTTGCGGGCCCCACGCTCTCTTGTTCTTCTCCCCGCCATCTTCGTTATTATTGTTATTTCTTCTTCTTCTTCTTCATAATAATAATAATAATAATATAATAATAATAATAATAATAATAATTATAGTTATAGTTATAGTTATAATTATAATTATAATAATAGTATTAATAACAATAGTAGTAATAACCTGAAGACGGAGAAAAATAATTAATCCTAGTACTACTCTCGCCCAAGCACGCTTAACTACGGAGTTCTGATGGGATCCGGTGCTCTAGTGCTGGTATGATCGCACCCGTTTAACTTATGTTTTCCTTCCTCTTTATGCCTAATCCACTCCCCTCCGCTCCATCGGCCGTCTCTTGCGGGCCCACGCTCTCTTGTTCTTCTCCCCGCCATCTTCGTTATTATTGTTATTTCTTCTTCTTCTTCTTCTTCTTCATAATAAAAATAATAAAAATATAATAATAATAATAATTATTATTATTATAGTTATAGTTATAGTTATAATTATAATTATAATAATAGTAATAATAACAATAGTAGTAATAACCGGAAGACGGAGAAAAATTGTCACGACCCGCACCCGGAAGTTCGGGCACGAGTGCGTGGGCACGTCCAGCCTACGCCGCAGAGTCGGCGGTAGTACGCTGTCTAGGTCAATCCATAACTACTAACTAGCTCATTCACAACAGTATAGGCAAGATAATAATGAGAAATGAAACTTAAGATTGCAACTGAAATAAATGTGACAACAAATTCAAATGTTTAGTACAGGAATTCCAAAATGAAATCGGGGACAAACCCGATTAAATAAGATAAGAAACAGAATAAAAGATAGCTACTACTAGCTACTCTGCAGCAGGGGTCTCCTGAGTGGGTTCTGGCTCCTCATAGGTATCATCTGTACCCTCATAAGGACCATAATAAGTAGGGGCAAGATCCTCATCATCGCCTAAATCAACAGATCCAGTCAGGAAAGGAGCAAAGTACACAGTGCACAACAATGTTAAACTAAATATTTATGACAATTAAACATTGAATATCATGTTTAAGAAAATTGCATAAAAGAATGTTAATATCTCAGAGTCAAAACTATAAACAGGAATATGAGAAAACAGAAGTAAACGAGCAGGAAAAGAAACTACACAGTCAGCAAGAATATAACATGACCAGAAGTTATCTGTATGAAACTTGTGTTTGTTTTTAGAATACTTAGTTGGCATGTAGGGGTTTATAAGGCTAATCCGGCCGTCATGGACGGCTATTAAGCACGAATAATCGAGATCCGGCTGATGGACAGTCGTGTACCACCAGCTATTAAACACGGCAAGGGGTAGGGTAAACTACATGCCTTCTAGTATTCTCCCACCCGTCATGAAAAATAAGACATGAATTCCAATATCAAGACATGAAATATAGTATTCTAACACTACGTGTAATCAGCAAGAGTACTAGTAGAGCAGGGAATTTAATTATCATAATATAAAGATTAACTTGAAGTGCAGGTACTTGCCTGTTGTTTGGATCTGGTTAATTTAGTTCATGGGAAAAAGTCCAGAGGTGAGTCCAAAAGCTGAAATAGACATTACCATCGTGCTCAGAAGATGTCAAATAGCTAGAAACGCCTGTCCTTGGGTCCAATTTGGAGACAAGGGCAAAAACGGCAGTTTCGGATCAAAACGGGGTCCGCCGGTGGGCCCGCTTTGCACCGAAAAATGCGTCCGGGTCAAAGGTCTCCAAATTCACCAAACTTAGTGTCAACAGGTCAGGAACGCTGATACGAACCCAACGGAACTTCCAGATTTGGATTCTGATGAGCCAAACACAAAATTGCCCGTCGAGCGGGGCCTGTGGGGCCCACGACACGCGATTTCGTCAACGTTCTCAGAATCGAACCAAACTTGACCCACAGGACCAGCGTATTGCTACGAGTCCGATGGTATAAGTTTCGTCTCGATCCGACGTGTGTGCACGAAGTTAGGGTGAATTGCAGAAAAGTCAGATACGGGGCGATGTCCGCGGATACGCGTTGATTTCGGTGTGCACGCACACCCGAATCAGCTTCCGCAAAATCTCACACGTCCGTATCGACGGTGCGTACGTATCTGCGAAGACCGCACGCTACCAAGTCGTCCCATTTGGCGGGGCGTACTCAGTTCCGGGGGTGAAACAGGGTCTGGTTTTTCCTGTTTTTGGATCGCGGTGTGCGATCACCACAGGACGCGATGTCCCGAACAGTTTGTCCGGACACCGAGAGGGTCATACAGGCTTTACAACGCAATTTGCGGAATTGAAAACGGAGCTACGAGGCGAAAGTTATGCGTACCTGAAGGGGACCCGAAAATCAGGGTCGAGACGTGTCCGTGTCGTGTCCGACACGGAATCCAAAATTAGGGCTAGGGTTAGGGTTTTCGTCGGGGCGTGGCCGTGGACGGCGGAGAGCGGCTGTTGGGCGGCCGGCGAGGGCGGGGGACTGGTCGCCGGAGCGAGGCGGAGCTTCTGGCGGTCGGCGGCGCGCGGGGAGGTCCGGCAGCGGCGGCTGCGGCTGCTGCTGCTGGTTGCTACGGTTTGCGGGAGGAGACGGCGGGCGGCGCCGAGGGGGAGGAGCGGAGGAGGGGAGGAGGTGCGCCGAGGGAGGAGGCGGCGCTGGCGGTGGCTGGCGGTGGCGAGCAGCGGCGGAGCGGTGCGAGGGTTAGGGCGAGGGTGGTGTGAGGAGGGCGGCCGGGGGTCGGGGTATTTATAGGGGAACGGGCGGTTGCAGGGGGGCCGGCCAAGGCGGATCGGGGGCGACGTGGGCGCGGGGAGCGCGGCGGGCGGGGCGCGGGACGCGCGGCGCTGCGCTCGGCGGCCGGCGTGGGACGCGGGACGTGGGGGGACTGTGCACGCGGGCGGGTCGGGCTGCGGCGGGTCGGGTTCGGCTGAACCCGACCCGACCCGAAAGGGGCTGGGCTGGGCTGGTTAGCGGGCTGGGCCGCGGCCCAATGGGCCAGAAAATAATAAAAATAAAATAAATAATAAATAATAAAATAGATAATTATTTAATTAAATAGTTTTCAGGCATTTAAAAATATGTCTGAGGCCCAGAAAAATCCAGAAAAATTACCCTAAGTCCAATTTTTTATTTTACACCCAAAACTATTATTTTCATGACATTTTAATATTATTTATTGCTAATTAAAAATCATTTATTAATTGAAAAGCTTGATTTTAAATACAGAAAATTCCCAGAAAATTCCAAAAAATTGAGAAAAATCCAAGATTTAATAATTTAAAAATTTTGGGGGTTTACAACCTACCCAACTTACAAAAATTTCGTCCTCGAAATTTAAGAATAACAAGGCACGAAAAGAAAGGCCGAGAAATAAAAATACACCTCAAGGTTCAAAAAGATAGGGATATCGCTCGCTAATCTCGTCTTCTCGCTCCCAGGTGGATTCGCCGGGAGAATGGTGCTTCCAAGCTACGCGAACCAGGGAGATAACCTGGTTCCGTAGGACTTTCTCCGAGCGATCCAGTATCTCCACGGGTTGCTCCTGGTAAGTCAGACTTGGGCCTACTTCGAGCTCTGAGTGATCCAAAATGTGGCTGGGGTCTGACACATACTTCCTCAGCTGCGACACGTGGAAGACGTTATGGACTCCTTCCAGAGAGGGTGGCAATGCCAGACGGTATGCCACTTCTCCGATTTTCTCCTGAATGCCAAAAGGTCCAATGAATCTTGGACTGAGTTTTCCACTCCTTCCGAACCTAATGGTGCCACGTGTCGGGGAAATCTTTAAGAACACCAGCTCTCCAACCTTTAATAATGTCATAATCAAGCCTTAGTTCCATAAGCAAAATATTTAATTTGACTTGAATTTCATAAATTTAATTACCTCAAATTCCAAGGGCCTTCGGTGGCTATTTGCCCAATGTCGTTGCCTGTCTTGAGCCACTCGAAGTCTATCCCGTATCTGTTTTACCTTCTCAGCTGAATCGATCACCATCTCTGGTCCCAGCAAGGCTCTTTCTCCAACGTCGTCCCATGATAGCGGGGTACGACATCTTCGTCCATACAGAGCTTCAAATGGAGTCATCTCGATGCTGGCTTGATAACTGTTATTATAAGAGAACTCCACCAGATGCAGGTAGTCTTCCCAGGATCCTCCAAAATCCAGAACACATGTACGGAGCATATCTTCAAGGGTCTGGATTGTACGTTCCGATTGCCCATCGGTTTGGGGATGATAAGCTGTGCTGAATTTGAGTTGAGTCCCCAAACTGGCTTGTAAGCTCTTCCAGAAGTGAGAGGTGAATCTTGAATCTCTGTCGGAGACAATACTTACTGGAACTCCATGCAGCCTAACAATATGTCTGATATATAAATCTGCCAGCTTCTCTGTAGATAGCCCTACTTTGAAAGGTAGAAAATGTGCAGACTTGGTCAGTCGATCTACTATCACCCAGATTGCATCCTTACCACTAGGTGTCCTTGGAAGTCCGGAAACAAAATCCATTGTGATATGTTTCCACTTCCACTCCGGAATGGGTAGGGGTTGAAGCAGTCCTCCAGGTCTTTGTCTTTCTGCCTTGACTTGCTGGCACACTAAACAACGAGATACGAACCTGGCTACTTCTCTTTTCATGCCATGCCACCAAACATGCGTCCTCAGGTCCTTGTACATCTTGTTGGCTCCTGGATGTATAGAGTATTGCGATCTGTGCGCCTCTTGCATGATTTCTTCTCTTATGTCTCCTTGAGGTACACATAATCTATCGCCATGCCTCAGTGATCCATCTTCATGAATTCTGAATTCTTCTACTAGTCCAGCTTGCACTTGACCTCGAAGGCTTCGCAGGCCTTCGTCCTGAAATTGAGTCTCCTTGATCTTGTCCATTAAGGTAGACTGAATCTGCAAGTTCATCATTTGGCCTTCTTTTCCCGGGATAATTACTTCAATACCTAAACTTTCCAAGTCCTCCAGCAGGTGTCTGTCCATAGTCAAGTACATCGCCATAGGATACCTGCTTAGAGCATCAGCAACTACATTTGCCTTCCCAGGGTGATATTGAAGAGTGATATCAAAGTCTTTCATTAGTTCCAGCCACCTTCTTTGCCTCATGTTTAGCTCTTTCTGAGTGAAGATATATTTTAGACTTTTATGGTCTGTAAATATTTCCACCCTTTCTCCATAAAGATAATGCTTCCAAAGTTTAAGAGCAAAAATGACAGCTGCCAATTCTAAATCATGAGTTGGATAATTCTTTTCATGGGGTCGAAGCTGTCTAGAGGCATAGGCTATTACCTTCTTGTTCTGCTCCAGTACACAACCTAGACCTTTCCCAGAAGCATCACTATAAATAGCGAAACCTCCGGTTCCGGAAGGTAAGGTCAGAATAGGGGCAAAAGTCAGTCTTTTCTTCAATTCCTCAAAGGCACGCTGACATTCATCAGTCCAGGTGAACTCTTCATCCTTTCTTGTTAATTTTGTCATGGGTTCCGCAATTCTAGCAAAGTCCTTCACAAACTTCCGATAGTAGCCAGCTAGTCCCAGGAAACTTCTAATCTCAGCTACAGAGTCTGGAGTGGGCCAGGATTCTACTGCAGCTATCTTCTTAGGATCTACTGCTATTCCATCTCCAGTCACAACATGTCCCAAGAATTCTACTTTTTCTAGGAAGAAGGCACATTTAGACAATTTTCCATAAAGTTTTTCCTTCCTCAAAGTCTCCAAGGCTAACCTCAAATGTTCTTCATGTTCTTCGGGGGTCTTGGAGTAGATCAAAATATCATCAATGAAGACCACTACAAATTTGTCTAGGTATGGCTGGAAAACTCTGTTCATTAGGTTCATAAAAACTGCTGGAGCATTCGTCAACCCGAACGGCATTACTAAGAATTCGTAGTGTCCGTTCCTGGTATTGAAAGCAGTTTTAGGGATGTCTTCCTTTCTCACCCTTACTTGGTGGTAACCCGACCTTAAATCAATCTTGGAAAAGACCCGAGCTCCACTCAACTGATCAAATAAGTCATCTATCCTGGGCAGGGGATACTTATTCTTAATTGTTAAGGCATTCAAGGCCCTATAGTCAATACACATTCGGGATATTCCGTCCTTCTTGGGCACAAATAATACTGGAGCTCCCCAGGGTGAGACACTAGACCTAATGAAGCATTTGTTTTCTAGTTCTTTGATTTGCTCATTTAGTTCTATTATCTCCTTTTTGTTGATTCTGTAGGGATTTTGGGACACTGGTGCTGCTCCTGGCACTAAGTCAATGGAGAATTCAACTTCTCGGTCTGGGGGTAAGCCTGGGAGATCCTCAGGGAAGACATCAAGGTATTCAGAGATGATAGGTAGCAATTCTTCTGTTACTAGGGCTCCACAAATTATGTTATTACCCATTTCTCTAGAACCTCTAGCAAATTCAAATTCTGGCTTGCCAGGGGGTCTGAAGATTACACTGTCTCTGTGACAGTCTATTGTGGCATGATGTTGACTTAACCAATCCATACCCAGTATAATGTCAAAACTGGGCACTGGCATTACAAGTAGTCTAGCATACAGTTCTCTTCCACATAGTGAAATAGGACAATTGTTACAGGCATCACTAACCGGGATGATTCCTCCACCGGTAATGATCTTATAACAATTCCTAAGGGGTTTAGTGGTTAAGCTATGCTTCATAAGGAAATCTACTGACATGAATGAATGAGAAGCTCCAGAGTCAAATAAAGTAATAGCTGGTATTAAATTTATAAGCATAGAACCTGTGATCACGTCTGCTGTGGCTTCTGCTTCTTCCAGAGTCATTGCATAAGCACGGCCTTGCTGCGGTGCACCCCTCTGTTGCTGCTGTTGGTGCTGAGCAAAGCGTTGTTGTTGAGTTGGAAGCGGGGGTCCCCTCTGTTGTGCTGCTGGAGGCCTGGCCTGGACTGGAGCCTTTGGTGCAGCGGGGCGTCCTTGAGCAGCAGGACAGTCCCTCAATTGATGTGCTGGGGAGCCACAATAGAGACAGGCACCTAGCCTCTTTCTACAGTCTTGCCAAGTGTGGCCTGGTTTTTGGCAATAGTTGCAAGGGGGAGCTCGCTGGTTCTGTCCCTGAGCCTGGTGTTGGGTGCTGGAGCTCGAGGGAGAGGACGCTGAGTTTGCTGCGGGGCCCTCTGTTGTTGTTG
Source organism: Iris macrosiphon (assembly GCA_036927795.1). NCBI lineage: Eukaryota > Viridiplantae > Streptophyta > Magnoliopsida > Asparagales > Iridaceae > Iris > Iris macrosiphon. The sequence continues at coordinate 113,466 of JAYESA010000210.1, read as the reverse complement.
TTGCTGTTGTTGAAAAGGGCGTTTGTTGGGTCCCGCATTTCCGGTATCTCTTTCTCGCTTCAGTTTGTGCCCCATATCTCTCTCTACGCCTTGTGCCACGCTCAGGATTTCTTCATAGGTACGAGCTCGGCTGGTGGTGACAGCAAGGCGAATATCCGGAGACAGCCCCTTCTTGAATCTACGGGCTCTGTCCTCCGGGGTACGAACCATGTACTCCGCAAAGTGGCTTAACCTGCTAAATTCAGCAGTATATTTATCAACAGACAGGTTACCTTGTTCCAGTCTCTCGAATTGGCTTTCGAGAGCTTCCCTAGCCACTTCGGGGTAGAATTTCTCCTTGAATAGCCTCTTGAAGTCTTCCCATGTGATGTCGGGAGCAGATAGTTGAGGTTCATCTCTGAACCAGGTTCGAGCAATGTCGAACAGTTGCAGGCTTGCGGACTCCACTTTGAGGTCATCAGGGACCCGGGCAGTCTTCAGGAGTCTCTCGACATTCTCTATCCATTCATCGGCATAGAGAATGCCCTCAGTTCCGTAAAATTCCAGGGGTCTCAGATTCTTGAAGTCTTTGGCACTCCCTGGCCTCTTGAGTGACGACTCCTGGGGCTTAAGAGCTTCTGAGAGGCTGGTCCGCAGAAGTGCCGTCTGTTCTTTCTGGGATTCCACCAATCCTTGGAACACTTCTAGCAGCTGTGCCCCATCTAGGGTAACTGCCGGAACAGATGGAGGCGGAGGGAGGGCAAGAGTCTCGGGCACATTCTGCTCAGCTGGTTCTGATGTGCCTCCTACTGTATTCCTGGTCTGGACCATTCTGAAAGATTAAGGGATAGGAAGATCAGAATAGAATACTTGGAAATCAAGGCGATAGGAAAAATTGAGCAGCAATGATATCAAGAATTGAAATAAGGATGCTATACTGTGAATGAGCTTTTCCTAGAATCCTCAATTTTATTCCATACCCTGTCC
>JAYESA010000210.1:102500-105000 GCA_036927795.1 Iris macrosiphon | reverse complement strand
TGGGATCCGGTGCTCTAGTGCTGGTATGATCGCACCCGTTTAACTTATGTTTTCCTTCCTCTTTATGCCTAATCCCCTCCCCTCCGCTCCATCGGCCGTCTCTTGCGGGCCCCACGCTCTCTTGTTCTTCTCTCCGCCATCTTCGTTATTATTTTTATTTCTTCTTCTTCTTCTTCTTCTTCATAATAATAATAATAATAATTATAGTTATAGTTATAGTTATAATTATAATTATAATAGTAGTAATAATAACAATAGTTGTAATAACCGGAAGTCGGAGAAAAATAATTACGAGCAAGAAGAAGATGACTCTACTATACTGCCAAAATCGCAAAAAGGGGTGCAACACGAGGACTTCCCAGGAGGTCACCCATCCTAGTACTACTCTCGCTCAAGCACGCTTAACTGCAGAGTTCTGATGGGATCCGGTGCTCTAGTGCTGGTATGATCGCACCCGTTTAACTTATGTTTTCCTTCCTCTTTATGCCTAATCCCCTCCCCTCCGCTCCATCGGCCGTCTCTTGCGGGCTCCACGCTCTCTTGTTCTTCTCCCCGTCATCTTCGTTATTATTCTTATTTCTTCTTCTTCTTCTTCTTTATAATAATAATAATAATAATAATATAAGAATAATAATAATTATAGTTATAGTTATAGTTATAATTATAATTATAATAATAGTAATAATAACAATAGTAGTAATAACCGGAAGACGGAGAAAAATAATTACGAGCAAGAAGAAGATGACTCTACTATACTGCCAAAATCGCAAAAAGGGGTGCAACACGAGGACTTGCCAGGAGGTCACCCATCCTAGTACTACTCTCGCCCAAGCACGCTTAACTGCAGAGTTTTGATGGGATCCGGTGCTCTAGTGCTGGTATGATCGCACCCGTTTAACTTATGTTTTCCTTCCTCTTTATGCCTAATCCCCTCCCCTCCGCTCCATCGGCCGTCTCTTGCGGGCCCCACGCTCTCTTGTTCTTCTCCCCGCCATCTTCGTTATTATTGTTATTTCTTCTTCTTCTTCTTCCTAATAATAATAATATAATAATAATAATAATAATAATAATAATAATTATAGTTATAATTATAATTATAATAATAGTAATAATAACAATAGTAGTAATAACCGGAAGACGGAGAAAAATAATTAATCCTAGTACTACTCTCGCCCAAGCACGCTTAACTGCGGAGTTCTGATGGGATCCGGTGCTCTAGTGCTGGTATGATCGCACCCGTTTAACTTATGTTTTCCTTCCTCTTTATGCCTAATCCCCTCCCCTCCGCTACATCGGCCGTCTCTTGCGGGCCCCACGCTCTCTTGTTCTTCTCCCCGCCATCTTCGTTATTATTGTTATTTCTTCTTCTTCATAATAATAATAATAATAATAATATAATAATAATAATAATTATAGTTATAGTTATAGTTATAATTATAATAATAGTAATAATAACAATAGTAGTAATAACCGGAAGACGGAGAAAAATAATTACGAGCAAGAAGAAGATGACTCTACTATACTGCCAAAATCGCAAAAAGGGGTGCAACACGAGGACTTCCCAGGAGGTCACCCATCCTAGTACTACTATCGCCAAAGCTCGCTTAACTGCGGAGTTCTGATGGAATCAGGTGCTCTAGTGCTGGTATGATCGCACCCGTTTAACTTATGTTTTCCTTCCTCTTTATGCCTAATCCCCTCCCCTCCGCTCCATCGGCCGTCTCTTGCGGGCCCCACGCTCTCTTGTTCTTCTCCCCGCCATCTTCGTTATTATTGTTATTTCTTCTTCTTCTTCTTCTTCATAATAATAATAATAATAATAATAATAATAATAATAATTATAGTTATAGTTATAGTTATAATTATAATTATAATAATAGTAATAATAACAATAGTAGTAATAACCGGAAGACGGAGAAAAATAATTAATCCTAGTACTACTCTAGCCCAAGCACGCTTAACTGCGGAGTTCTGATGGGATCCGGTGCTCTAGTGCTGGTATGATCGCACCCGTTTAATTTATGTTTTCCTTCCTCTTTATGCCTAATCCCCTCCCCTCCGCTCCATCGGCCGTCTCTTGCGGGCCCCACGCTCTCTTGTTCTTCTCCCCGCCATCTTCGTTATTATTGTTATTTCTTCTTCTTCTTCTTCTTCATAATAATAATAATAATAATAATAATAATAATAATATAATAATAATAATAATAATAATAATAATAATAATTATAGTTATAGTTATAATTATAATTATAATAATAGTAATAATAACAATAGTAGTAATAACCGTAAGACGGAGAAAAATAATTACGAGCAAGAAGAAGATGACTCTACTATACTGCCAAAATCGCAAAAAGGGGTGCAACACGAGGACTTTCCAGGAGGTCACCCATCCAAGTACTACTCTCGCCCAAGCACGCTTAACTGCGGAGTTCTAATTGGATCCGGTGCTGGTATGATCGCACCCATTTAACTTATGTTTTCCTTCCTCTTTATGCCTAAT
>JAYESA010000210.1:95000-97500 GCA_036927795.1 Iris macrosiphon | reverse complement strand
TCCCCGCCATCTTCGTTATTATTGTTATTTCTTCTTCTTCTTCTTCATAATAATAATAATAATAATAATATAATAATAATAATAATAATAATAATAATAATTATAATTATAGTTATAGTTTTAATTATAATTATAAAAATAGTAATAATAACAATAGTAGTAATAACCGGAAGACGGAGAAAAATAATTACGAGCAAGAAGAAAATGACTCTACTATACTGCCAAAATTGCAAAAAGGGGTGCAACACGAGGACTTCCCAGGAGGTCACCCATCCTAGTACTACTCTCGCCCAAGCACGCTTAACTGCGGAGTTCTGATGGGATCCGGTGCTCTAGTGCTGGTCTGATGGCACCCGTTTAACTTATGTTTTCCTTCCTCTTTATGCCTAATCCCCTCCCCTCCGCTCCATCGGCCGTCTCTTGCGGGCCCCACGCGCTCTAGTTCTTCTCCCCGCCATCTTCGTTATTATTGTTATTTCTTCTTCTTCTTCTTCATAATAATAATAATAATAATATAATAATAATAATAATAATTATTATAGTTATAGTTATAATTATAATTATAATAATAGTAATAATAACCATAGTAGTAATAACCGGAAGACGGAGAAAAATAATTACGAGCAAGAAGAAGATGACTCTACTATACTGCCAAAATCGCAAAAAGGGGTGCAACACGAGGACTTCCCAGGAGGTCACCCATCCTAGTACTACTCTCGCGCAAGCACGCTTAACTGCGAAGTTCTGATGGGATCCGGTGCTCTAGTGCTGGTATGATCGCACCCGTTTAACTTATGTTTTCCTTCCTCTTTATGCCTAATCCCCTCCCCTCCGCTCCATCGGCCGTCTCTTGCGGGCCCTACGCTCTCTTGTTCTTCTCCCCGCCATCTTCGTTATTATTGTTATTTCTTCTTCTTCTTCTTCATAATAATAATAATAATAATAATATAATAATAATAATAATTATTATAGTTATAGTTATGGTTATAATTATAATTATAATAATAGTAATAATAACAATAGTAGTAATAACCGGAAGACGGGGAAAAATAATTACGAGCAAGAAGAAGATGACTCTACTATACTGCCAAAATCGCAAAAAGGGGTGCAACACCCTCCAGGAGGTCACCCATCCTAGTACTACTCTCGCCCAAGCACGCTTAACTACGGAGTTCTGATGGGATCCGGTGCTCTAGTGCTGGTATGATCGCACCCGTTTAACTTATGTTTTCCTTCCTCTATATGCCTAATCCCCTCCCCTCCGCTCCATCGGCCGTCTCTTGCGGGCCCCACGCTCTCTTGTTCTTCTCCCCGCCATCTTCGTTATTATTGTTATTTCTTCTTCTTCTTCTTCTTCTTCATAATAATAATAATAATAATATAATAATAATATAATAATAATATTATAATAATAATAATAATAATTATAGTTATAGTTATAATTATAATTATAATAATAGTAATAATAACAATAGTAGTAATAACCGGAAGACGGAGAAAAATAATTACGAGCAAGAAGAAGATGACTCTACTATACTGCCAAAATCGCAAAAAGGGGTGCAACACGAGGACTTCCCAGGAGGTCACCCATCCTAGTACTACCCTCGCCCTAGCACGCTTAACTGCGGAGTTCTGATGGGATCCGGTGCTCTAGTGCTGGTATGATCGCACCAGTTTAACTTATGTTTTCCTTCCTCTTTATGCCTAATCCCCTCCCCTCCGCTCCATCGGCCGTCTCTTGCGGGCCCCACGCTCTCTTGTTCTTCTCCCCGCCATCTTCGTTATTATTGTTATTTCTTCTTCTTCTTCTTCTTCTTCATAATAATAATAATAATATAATAATATTATTATAATAATAATAATAATTATAGTTATAATTATAATTATAATAATAGTAATAATAACAATAGTAGTAATAACCGGAAGACGGAGAAAAATAATTACGAGCAAGAAGAAGATGACTCTACTATACTGCCAAAATCGCAAAAAGGGGTGCAACACCCTCCAGGAGGTCACCCATCCTAGTACTACTCTCGCCCAAGCACGCTTAACTGCGGAGTTCTAATGGGATCCGGTGCTCTAGTGCTGGTATGATCGCACCCGTTTAACTTATGTTTTCCTTCCTCTTTATGCCTAATCCCCTCCCCTCCGCTCCATCGGCCGTCTCTTGCGGGCCCCACGCTCTCTTGTTCTTCTCCCCGCCATCTTCGTTATTATTGTTATTTCTTCTTCTTCTTCTTCCTCTTCTTCATAATAATAATAATAATAATATAATAATAATAATAATAATAATTATAGTTATAGTTATGATTATAATTATAATAATAGTAATAATAACAATAGTAGTAATAACCGGAAGACGGAGAAAAATAATTAATCCTAGTACTACTCTCGCCCAAGCACGCTTAACTTCGGAGTTCTGATGGGATCCGGTGCTCGAGTGCTGGCATGATCGCACCCGTTTAACTTATGTTTTCCTTCCTCTTTATGCCTAATCCCC
>JAYESA010000210.1:67500-90000 GCA_036927795.1 Iris macrosiphon | reverse complement strand
AACACGAGGACTTCCCAGGAGGTCACCCATCCTAGTACTACTCTCGCCCAAGCACGCTTAACTGCGGAGTTCTGGTGGGATCCGGTGCTCTAGTGCTGGTATGATCGCACCCGTTTAACTTTTGTTTTCCTTCCTCTTTATGCCTAATCCCCTCCCCTCCGCTCCATCGGCCGTCTCTTGCGGGCCCCGCGCTCTCTTGTTCTTCTCCCCGCCATCTTCGTTATTATTGTTATTTCTTCTTCTTCTTCTTCTTCTTCATAATAATAATAATAATAATATAATAATAATAATAATAATTATAGTTATAGTTATAATTATAATAATAGTAATAATAACAATAGTAGTAATAACCGGAAGAATAATAATAGTAATAATAACAATAGTAGTAATAACCGGAAGACGGAGAAAAATAATTACGAGCAAGAAGAAGATGACTCTACTATACTGCCAAAATCGCAAAAAAGGGTGCAACACGAGGACTTCCCAGGAGGTCACCCATCCTAGTACTACTCTCGCCCAAGCACGCTTAACTGCAAGTTCTTATGGGATCCGGTGCTCTAGTGCTGGTATGATCGCACCCGTTTAACTTATGTTTTCCTTCCTCTTTATGCCTAATCCCCCCCCCTCCGCTCCATCGGCCGTCTCTTGTGGGCCCCACGCTCTCTTGTTCTTCTCTCCGCCATCTTCGTTATTATTGTTATTTCTTCTTCTTCTTCTTCATAATAATAATAATAATAATATAATAATAATAATTATTATTATAGTTATAGTTATAATTATAATAATAGTAATAATAACAATAGTAGTAATAACCGGAAGACGGAGAAAAATAATTACGAGCAAGAAGAAGATGACTCTACTATACTGCCAAAATCGCAAAAAGGGGTGCAACACGAGGACTTCCCAGGAGGTCACCCATCCTAGTACTACTCTCGCCCAAGCACGCTTCACTGCGGAGTTCTGATGGGATCCGGTGCTCTAGTGCTGGTATGATCGCACCCGTTTAACTTATGTTTTCCTTCCTCTTTATGCCTAATCCCCTCCCCTCCGCTCCATCGGCCATCTCTTGCGGGCCCCACGCTCTCTTGTTCTTCTCCCCGCCATCTTCGTTATTATTGTTATTTCTTCTTCTTCTTCTTCTTCATAATAATAATAATAATAATATAATAATAATAATTATTATTATAGTTATAGTTATAGTTATAATTATAATAATAGTAATAATAACAATAGTAGTAATAACCGGAAGACGGAGAAAAATAATTACGAGCAAGAAGAAGATGACTCTACTATACTGCCAAAATCGCAAAAAGGGGTGCAACACGAGGACTTCCCAGGAGGTCACCCATCTTAGTACTACTCTCGCCCAAGCACGCTTAACTGCGAAGTTCTGATGGGATCCGGTGCTCTAGTGCTGGTATGATCGCACCCGTTTAACTTATGTTTTCCTTCCTCTTTATGCCTAATCCCCTCCCCTCCGCTCCATCGGCCGTCTCTTGCGGGCCCCACGCTCTCTTGTTCTTCTCCCCGCCATCTTCGTTATTATTGTTATTTCTTCTTCTTCTTCTTCTTCTTCATAATAATAATAATAATAATATAATAATAATAATAATTATTATAGTTATAGTTATAGTTATAATTATAATAATAGTAATAATAACAATAGTAGTAATAACCGGAAGACGGAGAAAAATAATTACGAGCAAGAAGAAGATGACTCTACTATACTGCCAAAATCGCAAAAAGGGGTGTAACACGAGGACTTCCCAGGAGGTCACCCATCCTAGTACTACTCTCGCCCAAGCACGCTTAACTGCGGAGTTCTGATGGGATCCGGTGCTCTAGTGCTGGAATGATCGCACCCGTTTAACTTATGTTTTCCTTCCTCTTTATGCCTAATCCCCTCCCCTCCGCTCCATCGACCGTCTCTTGCGGGCCCCACGCTCTCTTGTTCTTCTCCCCGCCATCTTCGTTATTATTGTTATTTCTTCTTCTTCTTATTCTTCTTCTTCATAATAATAATAATAATATAATAATAATAATAATAATTATAGTTATAGTTATAATTATAATAATAGTAATAATAACAATAGTAGTAATAACCGGAAGACGGAGAAAAATAATTACGAGCAAGAAGAAGATGACTCTACTATACTGCCAAAATCGCAAAAAGGGGTGCAACACGAGGACTTCCCAGGAGATCACCCATCCTAGTACTACTCTCGCCCAAGCACGCTTAACTGCAGAGTTTTGATGGGATCCGATGCTCTAGTGCTGGTATGATCGCACCCGTTTAACTTATGTTTTCCTTCCTCTTTATGCCTAATCCCCTCCCCTCCGCTCCATCGGTCGTCTCTTGCGCGCCCCACGCTCTCTTGTTCTTCTCCCCGCCATCTTCGTTATTATTGTTATTTCTTCTTCTTCTTCTTCTTCTTCGTAATAATAATAATAATAATATAATAATAATAATAATAATAATAATTATAGTTATAGTTATAATTATAATAATAGTAATAATAACAATAGTAGTAATAATCGGAAGACGGAGAAAAATAATTACGAGCAAGAAGAAGATGACTCTACTATACTGCCAAAATCGCAAAAAGGGGTGCAACACGAGGACTTCCCAGGAGGTCACCCATCCTAGTACTACTCTCGCCCAAGCACGCTTAACTGCGGAGTTCTGATGGGATCCGGTGCTCTAGTGCTGGTAAGATCGCACCCGTTTAACTTATGTTTTCCTTCCTCTTTATGCCTAATCCCCTCCCCTTCGCTCCATCGGCCGTCTCTTGCGGGCCCCACGCTCTCTTGTTCTTCTCCCCGCCATCTTCGTTATTATTGTTATTTCTTCTTCTTCTTCTTCTTCTTCTTCTTCTTCTTCATAATAATAATAATAATAATAATATAATAATAATAATAATAATTATAGTTATAGTTATAGTTATAATTATAATAATAGTAATAATAACAATAGTAGTAATAACCGGAAGACGGAGAAAAATAATTACGAGCAAGAAGAAGATGACTCTACTATACTGCCAAAATCGCAAAAAGGGGTGCAACACGAGGACTTTGTAAACCCCCTGAATTTTCAAAATTATTAAATCTTGGATTTTCCCAATTTTCTGGAATTTTCTGTGAATTTTCTGTAATTAAAATCAAGGCTTTTAATTAATAAATGATTTTTAATTAGCAATACATAATATTAAAATATTGTGAAAATAATATTTTTGGGTGTAAAATAGAAAACTGGACTTGGGGTAATTTTCTGGGATTTTATTGGGCATCAGACCTATTTTTAAAAGCCTAAAAACTATTTTTCTAAATTAATTAATTAAATAATTAATTTCTGTTATTATTATTTCTATTGTTATTATTATTATTATTATTATTATTAGGTTTTGGGCCCGGCCCGGCCCAGTGGGCCGAGCCCAGTGCAACCCAGCCCAACCCCATTGCCATAACGGGTCGGGCGGGTCCTCCCCGTCCGGATCCGCGCCCGACCCGGACCCGCCCGGTCACCCCCGTCGTCCCCGTTCATCCCCACGACCGGAAAACCCGCGCCACCGCCGGAAAACGCGCGCCACGACCGCGTAACCTCTCCGACCTCTCCGCCACGTCGCCCCGGCCATCACCTCGCCCTCGTCCCCTATAAATTTCTCCCATCTCTTCCGCATCCGCCCTCACACCCAAAACCCTAACCCACCGGACACGCCGCCGACTTCCCCTCAGCCTCCTGCGCCGCCTCCACCCGCCGTCCAGGCCATGGTCCCCTGCCAGAACCTCTTCCTCTCCCCTTCCTCCTCCTTCCCAGGCGGCCAGACCCCCGAGCCCTCCTCCCCGCTGCTGTCTCCCCTCCGACGGAGCCGCAGCCACCGCCCAGCCCTCGCCGGAGCCGCCGCAGCCCCGGCCCGACCTCGCCGACCGACGGCCAAGACCCCCAGAGCCCGGACACGCCGCGGACACGACCCAGACGCGGGTACGAGCCCGGACACGCCGCTGACACGTCCAGGACACGAGTTCGATTCGGACTCGAAAAACCCTGGTTTCTCGGTCCCCTTCAGGTATTCGTATCTTGCAACCCTGATCTCCGTTTTCGATTCCGTAAATTTCTACGCGTAGCCAGTATGACCCTCTCGGTGTCCGGACAAACTGTTCGGGACATCGCGCCCTGTGGTGATCGCACACCGCGATCCAAAAAACAGGAAAAACCAGACCCTGTTTCACCCCTGAACTGAGTGCGCCCCGCCAAACGGGACGACTTGGTCGCGTGCGGTCTTCACAGATACGTGCGCCTCGTCGATACGGACGTGTGGGATTTCGCGGAAGCTGATTTGGGTGTGCGTGCACACCGGAATCAACGCGTATCCGCGGACACCGCCCCGTATCCGCCTTTTCGGCAATTCACCCTAACTTCGTGCACACACGTCGGATTGAGACGAAACTTGCGCCATCGGACTCGTAGCGATACGCTGGTCCTGTGGGTCAAGTTTGGTTCGATTCTGAGAACGTTGACGAAATCACGTGTCGTGGGCCCACAAGCCCCGCTCGACGGGCGATTTTGTGTTTGGCTCATCGGAATCCAAATCTGCAAGTTCCGTTGGGTTCGTATCAGCGTTCCTGACCTGTTGACACTAAGTTTGGTGAATTTGGAGACCGTTGACCTGGACACGTTTTTCGGTGCAAAGCGGGCCCAACGGCGGACTCCGTTTTGACCCGAAACTGCCGTTTTTGCCCTTGTCTCCAAATTGGACCCAAGGACAGGCGTTTCTAGCTATTTGACATCTTCTGAGCGTGATGGTAATGTCTATTTCAGCTTTTGGACTCATCTCTGGACTTTCTCCCCCAAGAACCTAACTAATCAGATCCAAACAACAGGCAAGTACCTGCACTTCAAGTTAATCTTTATATTATGATAATTAATTCCCTGCTCTACTAGTAACCTTGATGATTACACGTAGTGTTAGAATACTGTATTTCATGTCTTGAATACGGGATTTCATGTCTTGCTTTCGTGTCGGGTGGGAGAATACTAGGAGGCATGTAGTTTACCCTTCCCCAGGTCCAGATACTAGCTGTTGGTACGCGACTGCACCATCAGCCTTATACTTGATTGTTCCAGACACTAGTCGTCTATGACGGCCTTATTAGCCTTATAAACCCCTACATGCCAACTATGTATTCTAAAACAAACACAAGTTCACACAGATAGTCTCTAGTCTTGTTACATTTCTTGCTGACAGTTGTAGTTTCATTTTCTGTCTCATTTATTCCCTGCTTTCTCATATTCTTGTTTATAGCTTTAAAACTCTGAAATATTGATGTTTCCTTTAAGTAATGTTCTCAATATGATACTCAATTTAATTGTCATAATTATTTAGTTTAATCTTGTTGTGCACTGTGTACTTTGCTCCTTTCCTGACTGGATACGTTGTTTAGGCGATGATGAGAACCTTGCCCCTACCTATTATGGACCCTATGAGCCAGCAGGTGATACAGTCGCAGAGCCGGTTCCCACCCAGGAGACTACTCCTGCAGAATAGTTAGCAGTAGCTATCTTTATTCTATTTCTTATCTTATTAATCGGGTTTGTCCCCGATTTCATTCTGAATTTCTGTACTAAACAATTGAATCTGTTGTCACATTTATTTCAGTTGCAATCTTAAGTTTTCCATTCTCATTATTATCTTGCTTATGTTAATTGTGAATGAGCTAGTTTAGTTAAGTGTGGATTTGGCCTAGACAGCGTACTACCGCCGATTCTGCGGCGTAGGCTGGACGTGCCCACGCACTCGTGCCCGAATATCCGGGTGCGGGTCGTGACAGACTTCCCAGGAGGTCACCCATCCTAGTACTACTCTCGCCCAAGCACGCTTAAATGCGGAGTTCTGATGGGATCCGGTGCTCTAGTGCTGGTATGATCGCACCCGTTTAACTTATGTTTTCCTTCCTCTTTATGCCTAATCCCCTCCCCTCTGCTCCATCGGCCGTCTCTTGCGGGCCCCACGCTCTCTTGTTCTTCTCCCCGCCATCTTCGTTATTATTGTTATTTCTTCTTCTTCTTCTTCTTCTTCTTCTTCTTCTTCATAATAATAATAATAATAATAATAATATAATAATAATAATAATAATTATAGTTATAGTTATAGTTATAATTATAATAATAGTAATAATAACAATAGTAGTAATAACCGGAAGACGGAGAAAAATAATTACGAGCAAGAAGAAGATGACTCTACTATACTGCCAAAATCGCAAAAAGGGGTGCAACACGAGGACTTCCCAGGAGGTCACCCATCCTAGTACTACTCTCGCCCAAGCACGCTTAACTGCGGTGTTCTGATGGGATCCGGTGCTCTAGTGCTGGTATGATCGCACCCGTTTAACTTATGTTTTCCTTCCTCTTTATGCCTAATCCCCTCCCCTCCGCTCCATCGGCCGTCTCTTGCGGGCCCCACGCTCTCTTGTTCTTCTCCCCGCCATCTTCGTTATTATTGTTATTTCTTCTTTTTCTTCTTCTTCTTCTTCTTCTTCATAATAATAATAATAATAATAATAATATAATAATAATAATAATTATAGTTATAGTTATAGTTATAATTATAATTATAATAATAGTAATAATAACAATAGTAGTAATAACCGGAAGACGGAGAAAAATAATTACGAGCAAGAAGAAGATGACTCTACTATACTGCCAAAATCGCAAAAAATGGTGCAACACGAGGACTTCCCAGGAGGTCACCCATCCTAGTACTACTCTCGCCCAAGCACGCTAAACTGCGAAGTTCTTATGGGATCCGGTGCTCTAGTGCTGGTATGATCGCACCCGTTTAACTTATGTTTTCCTTCCTCTTTATGCCTAATCCCCTCCCCTCCGCTCCATCGGCCGTCTCTTGCGGGCCCCACGCTCTCTTGTTCTTCTCCCCGCCATCTTCGTTATTATTGTTATTTCTTCTTCTACTTCTTCTTCATAATAATAATAATAATAATATAATAATAATAATAATTATAGTTATAGTTATAATTATAATAATAGTAATAATAACAATAGTAGTAATAACCGGAAGACGGAGAAAAATAATTACGAGCAAGAAGAAGATGACTCTACTATACTGCCAAAATCGCAAAAAGGGGTGCAACACGAGGACTTCCCAGGAGGTCACCCATCCTAGTACTACTCTCGCCCAAGCACGCTTAACTGCGCAGTTCTGGTGGGATCCGGTGCTCTAGTGCTGGTATGATCGCACCCGTTTAACTTATGTTTTCCTTCCTCTTTATGCCTAATCCCCTCCCCTCCGCTCCATCGGCCGTCTCTTGCGGGCCCCACGCTCTCTTGTTCTTCTCCCCGCCATCTTCGTTATTATTGTTATTTCTTCTTCTTCTTCTTCTTCTTCTTCATAATAATAATAATAATAATATAATAATAATAATAATAATTATAGTTATAGTTATAGTTATAATTATAATAATAGTAATAATAACAATAGTAGTAATAACCGGAAGACGGAGAAAAATAATTACGAGCAAGAAGAAGATGACTCTACTATGCTGCCAAAATCGCAAAAAAGGGTGCAACACGAGGACTTCCCAGGAGGTCACCCATCCTAGTACTACTCTCGCCCAAGCACGCTTAACTGCGAAGTTCTTATGGGATTCGGTGCTCTAGTGCTGGTATGATCGCACCCATTTAACTTATGTTTTCCTTCCTCTTTATGCCTAATCCCCTCCCCTCCGCTCCATCGGCCGTCTCTTGTGGGCCCCACGCTCTCTTGTTCTTCTCCCCGCCATCTTCGTTATTATTGTTATTTCTTCTTCTTCTTCTTCTTCATAATAATAATAATAATAATATAATAATAATAATAATAATTATAGTTATAGTTATAATTATAATAATAGTAATAATAACAATAGTAGTAATAACCGGAAGACGGAGAAAAATAATTACTAGCAAGAAGAAGATGACTCTACTATACAGCCAAAATCGCAAAAAGGGGTGCAACACGAGGACTTCCCAGGAGGTCACCCATCCTAGTACTACTCTCGCCCAAGCACGCTTAACTGCGGAGTTCTAATGGGATCCGGTGCTCTAGTGCTGGTATGATCGCACCGGTATAACTTATGTTTTCCTTCCTCTTTATGCCTAATCCCCTCCCCTCCGCTCCATCGGCCGTCTCTTGCGGGCCCCACGCTCTCTTGTTCTTCTCCCCGCCATCTTCGTTATTATTGTTATTTCTTCTTCTTCTTCTTCTTCTTCTTCTTCATAATAATAATAATAATAATATAATAATAATAATAATAATTATAGTTATAGTTATAATTATAATAATAGTAAAATAACAATAGTAGTAATAACCGGAAGACGGAGAAAAATAATTACGAGCAAGAAGAAGATGACTCTACTATACTGCCAAAATCGCAAAAATGGGTGCAACACGAGGACTTCCCAGGAGGTCACCCATCCTAGTACTACTCTCGCCCAAGCACGCTTAACTGCGGAGTTCTGATGGGATCCGGTGCTCTAGTGCTGGTATGATCGCACCCGTTTAACTTATGTTTTCCTTCCTCTTTATGCCTAATCCCCTCCCCTCCGCTCCATCAGCCGTCTCTTGCGGGCCCTACGCTCTCTTGTTCTTCTCCCCGCCATCTTCGTTATTATTGTTATTTCTTCTTCTTCTTCTTCTTCTGCTTCTTCTTCTTCTTCATAATAATAATAATAATAATATAATAGTAATAATAATAATTATAGTTATAGTTATAATTATAATAATAGTAATAATAACAATAGTAGTAATAACCGGAAGACAGAGAAAAATAATTACGAGCAAGAAGAAGATGACTCTACTATACTGCCAAAATCGCAAAAATGAGTGCAACACGAGGACTACCCAGGAGGTTACCCATCCTAGTACTACTCTCGCCCAAGCACGCTTAACTGCGGAGTTCTGATGGGATCCGGTGCTCTAGTGCTGGTATGATCACACCCGTTTAACTTATGTTTTCCTTCCTCTTTATGCCTAATCCCCTCCCCTCCGCTCCATCGGCCGTCTCTTGCGGGCCCCACGCTCTCTTGTTCTTCTCCCCGCCATCTTCGTTATTATTGTTATTTCTTCTTCTTCTTCTTCTTCATAATAATAATAATAATAATATAATAATAATAATAATAATTATAGTTATAATTATAATAATAGTAATAATAACAATAGTAGTAATAACCGGAAGACGGAGAAAAATAATTACGAGCAAGAAGAAGATGACTCTACTATACTGCCAAAATCGCAAAAAGGGGTGCAACACGAGGACTTCCCAGGAGGTCACCCATCCTAGTACTACTCTCGCCCAAGCACGCTTAACTGCGGAGTTCTGATGGGATCCGGTGCTCTAGTGCTGGTATGATCGCACCCGTTTAACTTATGTTTTCCTTCCTCTTTATGCCTAATCCCCTCCCCTCCGCTCCATCGGCCGTCTCTTGCGGGCCCCACGCTCTCTTGTTCTTCTCCCCGCCATCTTCGTTGTTATTGTTATTTCTTCTTCTTCTTCTTCTTCTTCTTCATAATAATAATAATAATAATATAATAATAATAATAATTATAGTTATAGTTATAGTTATAATTATAATAATAGTAATAATAACAATAGTAGTAATAACCGGAAGACGGAGAAAAATAATTACGAGCAAGAAGAAGATGACTCTACTATACTGCCAAAATCGCAAAAAGGGGTGTAACACGAGGACTTCCCAGGAGGTCACCCATCCTAGTACTACTCTCGCCCAAGCACGCTTAACTGCGGAGTTCTGATGGGATCCGGTGCTCTAGTGCTGGAATGATCGCACCCGTTTAACTTATGTTTTCCTTCCTCTTTATGCCTAATCCCCTCCCCTCCGCTCCATCGGCCGTCTCTTGCGGGCCCCACGCTCTCTTGTTCTTCTCCCCGCCATCTTCGTTATTATTGTTATTTCTTCTACTTCTTATTCTTCTTCTTCATAATAATAATAATAATAATTATTATTATAGTTATAGTTATAATTATAATAATAGTAATAATAACAATAGTAGTAATAACCGGAAGACGGAGAAAAATAATTACGAGCAAGAAGAAGATGACTCTACTATACTGCCAAAATCGCAAAAAGGGGTGCAACACGAGGACTTCCCAGGAGGTCACCCATCCTAGTACTACTCTCGCCCAAGCACGCTTAACTGCGGAGTTCTGATGGGATCCGGTGCTCTAGTGCTGGTATGATCGCACCCGTTTAACTTATGTTTTCCTTCCTCTTTATGCCTAATCCCCTCCCCTCCGCTCCATCGGCCGTCTCTTGCGCGCCCCATGTCACTACCCAATTCTAGAAAATAGGGTATATTTTTTTTTATTTTGATAAATAGTGTATTGTATTTAATTATTTATATTTATAATTAATTAGTGCTTGTCTTATTTTTATTTTGATTGTTTTAGGGTTTTGGCTAGCCTGGACCCATGTCCGACCCTATTGGACCCATGTCCGACCCAGCCCACACCCTTGTGAGAATTATTTTGGGGCTTAGATTTATTATTTTATTTTTTGGAGGTTAGTTGGAGAGATTTGGAACTAGTTTGAGCGCATTTGGAACCCGGAACCCAAAACCGAGTGAATAGGGGCATTTTGGGAAATTGGAACTTGTAAAACCCCTACCTACCCCCACCCATGAGCTTCCCACAGCCCTCCCCATCCGTGAGCAGCAGCCCATCTCCCCCTCTCTTCATTTACTTCTTCTTCTTCATTCCTTCTTCTTCTCCACTTCTCCTTTCTTCTTCCTTCCTTCTCCAAGTAAGCTTTTCTCCATCTTTCTTCTTTCTTTCTTCCATTTCTTCTTCTTTAAGCTAACCCTAACCTTACATTTTCTCTAACCTAGGTGTGAGGAGTTTAGATCTAGTGTGGGAGCTAGAGTTGGTGGCTTGGAGCTTGAGGGAGGTGAATTTTAGGGATTGTGAGACTTTGGCCTTGGGATTCCAACTCCCAAGAGGTAAAACCTAACTTTCCCCTTCCTAATTATTTTTGTGTAGTGTAATTAGTGTTGTAGAACCTTCCTAGACCCTAACCCTACCCGTAGGAGGAAGTTGGAACTAGTTTGGGTGAGTTTAGAGACTTTGACATTAGGTTTTGTGTCGTATTCGGGTGGAATCCGAATTTGGCCCAATTTTGGGTGATGCCCTAGGTGAGATGGACCTAGGTAGACGTTGTCGGGTGTCTGGAGGGTGAGTGCGTATCTCCGTTTGGACACGGGATGCCGTGTCGCGGAGAAACGGACGTTTCGGGCGAAATTGGGTCTTTTCGTCGTCGCCGATTCTAAGTGCGTGTGCGTTTCCGCCACGGACCTAGAATCGACGCGGGACCACTTTTTCTAGGATCTAGACATCGTGTAGAGCACGTGGGTAAATTTTGGGCCGATTCCGAGTTCGTTTGGTGTGCGTTTCAGGAGGTTTTCCGAGCCGCGCACCACGTGTTCGTCGAAATGACCGAACGGCTATTTCGACTTGGTTTCCTCGTTTCGGCTTTGTGCGCGCGTTGGGTTAGTATCGGGGAGTGTGTGCTAGAGTTTTCGGGCTATATTTTATATATTTTAGGGTATTGGTGAGTGTCGGGGTCGTTGGGCGTGAGTAGGGCGTGTGGTTTGAGTGTTGTGTGCGTGGTTGTGTTTGTTTTGATATGTGTCTATATATATATATATTTATATATATGTATCCCGGTATCTCGATTAGGCGAGTTTGTGAGTTTAGTAGCTTAATGAGCTCGGTTTGACCTAGAATTTCAGGGGCACCCTAGTTTTACCTAGCTTTGACCATAATTGTTCCCGTTAACCGTAAAAGTCAACGTTTGACCTAGTTTTGACCTAGAGTTGACTTTTTGGACCCCGGGTTGACTTTTTGACCCGAATTTCACCGGTTTGACCCGTTCGACCTAGAATAGCCCTAGAAGCCTGTTTTTAATTATTTTATATCAGTTTAAATGCTTAGAACCCTATTTAATCCTTGCTTTTCGCATTAGGTCCTTGCGTCACCGGTCCGGACCTCGATCCTCATCAGTTGCTCAGGACATCAGGCGAGTACCTACCTCTGATAGTTTCCATTTCATGATAGCGTTTATATCACCTATTCTAGAACTGTAATACTTGATTCTGACACCTTATTATACGAGCTGGTACTAGTGGATCCCGTCATGAGGTGCTATCCCCCTTACCGTGTTCAGCGGGTACTCTATCACGTGTATTTCATCATGTGCTTCGGGTATTGATTATCATGTGCTATCATGTGCTTCTTGTGCTCTCGCCTTCGTGTGCGCGAGCTATTATCATGTACGTAGCGTGTTGTGGTTGGATCCAATGGTATTAGTGGGGGAGGGGAGTAGTGAGTTGGTTATATGATCAAAGCCAAACAGTATTCATGTGTATGTCGGTTATGCAACTCACGCATAACGGAGTTATCGTAGTGACTTTCATGTGCAACCTAAGCCGATCATATAACGAACTTGTGCTCAAGGCACTTAGCTAGTATTCATGTTTCTCACCTGCAGTTACTTTTCCACTACTTTTATTGTTCTCCAGTTTATATTACAGCTATTTATTGTGCTCCAGCTTATATTTATTTCTTGTGCATCTTGATTACTTTTCTATTGCTCGTCATATACACCTTACCATGTATTTGGAGTTGCTTTCAGAGTTATGTACTTCGCTCCAGTCCTGACTGGGCATATTTTTTCCAGAGGATCCTGAGGACTATTGCCCTACGTTCTACGGGCCTGGTGTTGACGACTGTTGTGACCCCGAGGAGGAGTGCGCCGAGGAGACGCCGATAGCACCCTAGTTAGCTAGGTGGGTTTCCTGGGTTATTTCCAGTGGGTTGTATTTTGGATGACTGTACTTATTCTTTTGTGCTTCTGTGAGATATTGTAGCTTTTAGACCTGGACTGTATTATTTTGGATTGTCTTGCTCTCTTGGTTCTGTTTCTTTGTTTATATCATATCGTGCTTATATTCTTCCTCTAGATTTTGTGATTGAGATCATTCACATATATAAATTGCGTGGTTTTGCCCTCCTTTTGGAGAGGTCATGCCGGATTTTTCTGTGAGTTATCTAGATAGTTGGTTGACCTAGAACGGACCTTTACAGCGTTCTACCGTCGATTCTGTGGCGTAGGCTGGACGTACCCACGGCTCATGCCCAATTTTCGGGTGCGGGTCGTGACACGTTTTTGGTGGTGGCCCATGCAGGTCTGCTTTTTAGGTTTACTTGCAATAAGATATAGGAGATAGGCTGAGAGAGAGTGTGCTCAATCACAACTAGGAACCCTCCTGATTTTTCTTGCTATCTTTGATTTTTTTGAAATTGTTTTCTTTTGTAATATTATTGTCCTTCATTGATGTTATCGTTTCTTGCACTGTATTGACTCCTTTTGATCTGTGTTCTCCTTGATTCCATTCCAGCACTTGCTTTATTTGATTCCGGTGCTTCCCATAGCTTTGTGTCTGTATCTTTTGCTGTTAGATACCATCTTGTTGCTGAACC
This sequence comes from Iris macrosiphon, assembly GCA_036927795.1. Lineage (NCBI taxonomy): Eukaryota > Viridiplantae > Streptophyta > Magnoliopsida > Asparagales > Iridaceae > Iris > Iris macrosiphon. The sequence goes on along the minus strand of JAYESA010000210.1, from coordinate 76,458 downwards.
TTTAGCTAGACTCTGCAAGATCACGACCGGGGGTGGTATCATCCTAGTCCGTGATGTTTGCAGAGACCAGAGAGTTACCTTGGGAGGCCGGGAGTTGAGTGTGTGCCTACTCGTAATGCCACTTCCGAGCTACGATATTGTACTCGGGATGGATTGGTTGAGTACGCATTGTGCTAGTATAGATTGTCGTGGAGGCAGAGTTTTGTTTAGTCCGCCAGGTGAGCCAGAGTTTCAGTTTGCCAGAGGAGCAGCGGAGCAGACCGAGGGAGTCTTCTGCGGAGCCCTGGTGGTAGAGCCGAGGTCGCTACATCCACTGATAGAGGAGTATATGGATGTCTTTCCGGAGGAGTTGCCAGGGTTACCTCCAGACAGAGACGTGGAGTTCTCTATAGACTTGGTGCCAGGCGCGGAGCCGATATCCCAGCACGTCTATAGAGTCAGCAACAGTGAGCTGATAGAGTTAAAGAAGCAGGTGGATGAGCTTCAGGACAAGGGATTTATCAGATCTAGTTCTTCTCCGTGGGGTGCTCCGGTACTTTTTGTGCCGAAGAAGGATGGGTCGATACGGATGTGTATCGACTATAGGGCTCTGAACAGCCTCACAATCAAGAACAAGTATTCGCTGCCGCGTATTGATGATCTATTTGACCAGTTGAGCGGAGCGAGGGTGTTTTCCAGGATTGATCTGAGGACAGGCTACCACCAGGTGAAAGTCAGGAAGGAGGATATTCCGAAGACAGCTTTTCGGACCAGATATGGACAGTATGAGTTCTTGGTGATGCCGTTTGGGTTGACTAATGCCCCGGCAGTGTTCATGAATCTGATGAACAAGGTGTTCCATCAGCATCTGGACAGGTTTGTGGTGGTGTTTATAGATGACATCTTGGTGTATTCGAAGACCCCAGAGAAGCACGAGGAGCATCTGAGGATAGTGCTGGAGACTCTCAGGAAGGAGGAGCTTTATGGAAAGCTTTCGAAGTGTGAGTTCTTCCTTGACAAGGTTGAATTCCTTGGTCATGTGGTGACTGGAGAGGGTATCTCGGTGGATCCGAGAAAGATCGTGGCAGTTGAGGCGTGGAGTGCTCCGAGTTCAGTAGCCGAGGTCAGAAGTTTCTTGGGACTGGCAGGCTACTACAGGAGATTTGTTCAGGATTTTTCCCGAATTGCAGAGCCGTTGTCCAGGCTGACCAGGAAGGACGTGGAGTTTGTTTGGTCAGAGGAGTGCCAGATCGCCTTTGATGAGCTGAAGAGGAGGTTGACGACAGCTCCAGTGTTGACGTTGCCATCAGGTTCTGGAGGATTCACTATCTATAGTGATGCATCAGGGAAGGGACTGGGTTGTGTATTGCAGCAGAATGGGAGGGTGATTGCCTATGCTTCCAGGCAATTACGTCCTCATGAGAAGAATTACCCTACCCACGATTTGGAGTTGGCAGCGGTCATTTTTGCTCTGAAGTTGTGGAAACACTATTTATACGGAGAGCGTGTGGAGATCTTCACAGACCACAAGAGCTTGAAGTATGTGTTTACCCAAAAAGAGCTGAACATGAGGCAGAGGAGATGGTTGGAGTTGATGAAAGACTTCGACATATCATTGCAGTACCATCCAGGGAAGGCGAACGTAGTTGCGGATGCATTGAGCAGGTATCCGGTAGCTATGTGCCTGACTACAGATCGTTATCTTCTGGCAGATCTAGAGAGCTTGGGCATTGAGGTGATAGTGCCTGGAGTTGAGATGCAGATGTGGGGACTGCAGATTCAGTCAGAGTTGGTAGACCGGATCAGGGCTACACAGTTTGAGGATGAGTCCCTGAGGAGCATCAGGGCGCAGGTTCAGATGGGATTAGCAGATGACTTCACCATTGCTGATGATGGTTCTTTGCGGCACGGTACCAGGTTGTGTGTGCCGAGTGGGTCGTTGCGCGAGGAGGTTCTCCAGGAGGCGCATCGATCCCAGTACTCTATGCATCCAGGTGCCAACAAGATGTATAGAGATCTGAGACAGCATGTATGGTGGTACGGAATAAAGCGGGAGGTAGCACGCTTCGTATCCCGATGCTTAGTGTGCCAGCAGGTGAAGGCTGAGAGGCAGAGGCCAGGAGGTTTACTCCAGCCGTTACCCATTCCGGAGTGGAAATGGGAGCATGTGACCATGGATTTTGTTTCTGGACTTCCCCGTTCTCCAGGCGGGAAAGATGCAATTTGGGTCATCGTGGACAGGTTGACCAAATCGACCCACTTTCTACCATTCAAAGTGGGTACGTCTACAGAGCGACTAGCAGAGATGTATCTGCGCCAGATAGTCAGACTGCATGGAGTTCCAGTGAGCATAGTATCAGATCGGGACAGTCGCTTTACTTCGCATTTCTGGAGGAGTCTGCAGGCTAGCTTGGGCACCCAGCTCAAGTTTAGTAGTGCGTATCACCCATAGACAGATGGTCAGTCAGAGAGGACCATTCAGACACTTGAGGACATGCTTCGGACCTGTGTTTTGGATTTCAGAGGCTCTTGGGAGGATCACTTGCACTTGGTAGAGTTTGCTTACAACAACAGCTACCAAGCCAGTATCGAGATGTCACCTTTCGAGGCATTGTATGGACGGAGGTGTCGTACTCCGTTGTCATGGGATGATGTAGGTGAGAGAGCTTTGCTTGGCCCGGAGATGGTGGTTGATGCAGCGGAGAAGGTCAAGCTCATTAGAGATAGACTTCGGGTGGCGCAGGACAGGCAGCGGCATTGGGCCGATAGCCACCGGAGACCTTTGGAGTTCGAGATATAGCTTAGAATCTAGATTTTGTTCTTGTGTTTGCTTGTGATTGCTTGTTTTAGACTAAGTGCAGAGACCTTGTTTGTGCTAGGTTGGAGATCTGGTGTTCCTGAGGATTTCTCCGACGCGGGGCACTATTCGCTTCGGTGGAGGCGGGAAGCTTAGCCCACGTTTCGTCGGACCCTTCCCTGTCCTCGAGAGGGTCGGCGCCGTGGCGTATAGGCTTGAGTTGCCGCCTACGCTGGAGGGAGTTCATGATGTGTTCCACGTGTCGCAGTTGAGACGGTACGTGGCGGATCCCAGTCACGTATTGGATCACTCGGAGATCGCAGTGGGCCCTACTCTTAGCTATCCAGAGCAGCCGGTGGAGATTCTGGATCGGCGGGAGAAGGTGTTGAGGAACCAGACTATTCCCTTGGTTCGCGTCGCGTGGAGGCATCACTCTCCAGGGGAGTCGACCTGGGAGAGAAAGGATGAAATGCGCGAGCGATACCCCTATCTCTTCGAGCCCTGAGGTATGGTTCTTCTTTGCATTCCTGTCCTAGTTTCGTCTTTTAATTTCGAGGACGAAATTATTTTAAGGAGGGTAGGCTTGTCACTACCCAATTCTAGAAAATAGGGTATATTTTTTTTTATTTTGATAAATAGTGTATTGTATTTAATTATTTATATTTATAATTAATTAGTGCTTGTCTTATTTTTATTTTGATTGTTTTAGGATTTTGGCTAGCCTGGACCCATGTCCGACCCTAGTGGACCCATGTCCGACCCAGCCCACACCCTTGTGAGAATTATTTTGGGGCTTAGATTTATTATTTTATTTTTAGGAGGTTAGTTGGAGAGATTTGGAAATAGTTTGAGCGCATTTGGAACCCGGAACCCAAAACCGAGTGAATAGGAGCATTTTGGGAAATTGGAACTTGTAAAACCCCTACCTACCCCCACCCGTGAGCTTCCCACAGCCCTCCCCATCCGGGAGCAGCAGCCCATCTCCCCCTCTCTTCATTTACTTCTTCTTCTTCATTCCTTCTTCTTCTCCACTTCTCCTTTCTTCTTCCTTCCTTCTCCAAGTAAGCTTTTCTCCATCTTTCTTCTTTCTTTCTTTCTTCCATTTCTTCTTCTTTAAGCTAACCCTAACCTTACATTTTCTCTAACCTAGGTGTGAGGAGTTTAGATCTAGTGTGGGAGCTAGAGTTGGTGGCTTGGAGCTTGAGGGAGGTGAATTCTAGGGATTGTGAGACTTTGGCCTTGGGATTCCAACTCCCAAGAGGTAAAACCTAACTTTCCCCTTCCTAATTATTTTTGTGTAGTGTAATTAGTGTTGTAGAACCTTCCTAGACCCTAACCCTACCCGTAGGAGGAAGTTGGAACTAGTTTGGGTGAGTTTAGAGACTTTGACATTAGGTTTTGTGTCGAATTCGGGTGGAATCCGAATTTGGCCCAATTTTGGGTGATGCCCTAGGTTAGATGGACCTAGGTAGATGTTGTCGGGTGTCTGGAGGGTGAGTGCGTATCTCCGTTTGGACACGGGAAGCCGTGTCGCGGAGAAACGAACGTTTCGGGCGAAATTGGGGCTTTTCGTCGTCGCCGATTCTAAGTGCGTGTGCATTTCCGCCACGGACCTAGAATCGATGCGGGACCGCTTTTCTAGGATCTAGACATCGTGTAGAGCGCGTGGGTAAATTTTGGGCCGATTTTGAGTTCGTTTGGTGTGCGTTTCAGGAGGTTTTCCGAGCCGCGCACCACGTGTTCGTCGAAATGACCGAACGGCCATTTTGACTTGGTTTTCTCGTTTCGGCTTTGTGCACGCGTTGGGTTAGTATCGGGGAGTGCGTGCTAGAGTTTTCGGGCTATATTTTATATATTTTAGGGTATTGGTGAGTGTCGGGGTCGTTGGGCGTGAGTAGGGCGTGTGGTTTGAGTGTTGTGTGCGTGGTTGTGTTTGTTTTGATATGTGTCTATATATATATATATATTTATATATATGTATGTGTGTTATATATATATTTATATATGTGTGTGTGTATTTATATTTATGTACTTGTATATGTATATGTCTATGTGTATATATATATATGTATATGTGTAAGTGTGCTTGTGTGTGTATATGTGTATATATATATATAGGTGTATGTATATATATATAGTTGAGAGTGTGTGTAGATATATATATATATTAAGTGTATATATATATATGTAGCTATGTATATATATTTATGTGTGTGTGTGTATTAGTGTGTGAGTGTGTGTATTAGTGTGTTTGTGAGAGTGTAGGTGTGTGTGTTAGAGAGTGTTTAGAGTGTGTATATATATATCTATCTAGTAGTTATATATATAGTTATGTGTGTGTGTGTATATATATATATATAGTGATATATATATATGTATGTTTATGGATGTATGTGTGTGTGCTTGTGTGTTGGAAGGGGGGGGGGGAACCATCAGCAGCAGCAGCAGCATAGATCAGCAGCAGCAGTAGCATAGAGCAGTAGCAGCAGCAAATGCGAAGCAAGGAGCAGTAGCAGCGGCTAGTAGCGAGAGCTAGTGAGGGAGAGTGAGAGATTGGTATATATATATGTGATAGGTAGATAAGATAAATAGATAGTGAGATAGATATTGATAGATAGATAGCTAGGTATTTAGATAGATAGATACTAGATAGGTAGATAGCTAGATACTTAGATATATCTATCTAAGAGATAGATATCTATATACCTATACTTATATATATATATATAGATATCTTGATAGGTAATATATATATATGTTATGATTGGGTAAGGTAATGGGTATTGGGTATTGGGTATGTGTGTGTGGATATATATATATGTATATAGGTAGATACCTACTTAGATGTATTAATAGATAGTAGATATCTATATTACCTAGCCTAGATTAATAACTAGGTGCGTAATTAATAGCTAGATAGCTAGTTAGAGGGCCTTAGGGCGAAACCTCAATACCTTGAGATACCGAGGTATCTCGATACCTTGAGATATTCAAGGTATTGAGTTTCGAGCGGGGTATTTGAGCATTAGCCTAGGAAATGCTTGGGAATAATTTTTATATGTTTATATATATATAATTACGCGTGCTAGCATAGGTTTTAGCAGGTTTAAGCGGGGCGCGGGGCCTAGGACGAGGTATCGGATACCGAGGGTATCCCGGTATCTCGATTAGGCGAGTTTGTGAGTTTAGTAGCTTAATGAGCTCGGTTTGACCTAGAATTTCAGGGGTACCCTAGTTTGACCTAGCTTTGACCATAATTGTCCCCGTTGACCATAAAAGTCAACGTTTGACCTAGTTTTGACCAAGAGTTGACTTTTTGGACCCCGGGTTGACTTTTTGACCCGAATTTCACCGGTTTGACCCGTTCGACCTAGAATAGCCCTAGAAGCCTGTTTTTAATTATTTTATATCAGTTTAAATGCTTAGAACCCTGTTTAATCCTTGCTTTTCGTATTAGGTCCTTGCGTCACCGGTCCGGACCTCGATCCTCATCAGTTGCTCAGGACATCAGGCGAGTACCTACCTCTGATAGTTTCCATTTCATGATAGCGTTTATATCACCTGTTCTAGAACTGTAATACTTGATTCTGACACTTTATTACACGAGCTGGTACTAGTGGATCCCGTCATGAGGTGCTATCCCCCTTACCGTGTTCAGCGGGTACTCTATCACGTGTATTTCATCATGTGCTTCGGGTATTGATTATCATGTGCTATCATGTGCTTCTTGTGCTCTCGCCTTCGTGTGCGCGAGCTATTATCATGTACGTAGCGTGTTGTGGTTGGATCCAATGGTATTAGTGGGGGAGGGGAGTAGTGAGTTGGTTATATGATCAAAGCCAAACAGTATTCATGTGTATGTCGGTTATGCAACTCACGCATAACGGAGTTATCGTAGTGACTTTCATGTGCAACCTAAGCCGATCATATAACGAACTTGTGCTCAAGGCACTTAGCTAGTATTCATGTTTCTCACCTGCAGTTACTTTTCCACTACTTGTATTGTTCTCCAGTTTATATTACAGCTATTTATTGTGCTCCAGCTTATATTTATTTCTTGTGCATCTTGATTACTTTTCTATTGCTCGTCAAATACACCTTACCATGTATTTGGAGTTGCTTTCAGAGTTATGTACTTCGCTCCAGTCCTGACTGGGCATATTTTTTCCAGAGGATCCTGAGGACTATTGCCCTACGTTCTACGGGCCTGGTGTTGACGACTGTTGTGACCCCGAGGAGGAGTGCGCCGAGGAGACGCCGATAGCACCCTAGTTAGCTAGGTGGATTTCCTGGGTTATTTCCAGTGGGTTGTATTTTGGATGACTGTACTTATTCTTTTGTGCTTCTGTGAGATGTTGTAGCTTTTAGACCTGGACTGTATTATTTTGGATTGTCTTGCTCTCTTGGTTCTGTTTCTTTGTTTATATCATATCGTGCTTATATTCTTCCTCTAGATTTTGTGATTGAGATCATTCACATATATAAATTGCGTGGTTTTGCCCTCCTTTTGGAGAGGTCATGCCGGATTTTTCTGTGAGTTATCTAGATAGTTGGTTGACCTAGAACGGACCTTTACAGCGTTCTACCACCGATTTTGTGGCGTAGGCTGGACGTACCCACGGCTCATGCCCGATTTTCGGGTGCGGGTCGTGACACCCCACGCTCTCTTGTTCTTCTCCCCGCCATCTTCGTTATTATTGTTATTTCTTCTTCTTCTTCTTCTTCTTCTTCTTCGTAATAATAATAATAATAATATAATAATAATAATAATTATTATAGTTATAGTTATAGTTATAATTATAATAATAGTAATAATAACAATAGTAGTAATAACCGGAAGACGGAGAAAAATAATTACGAGCAAGAAGAAGATGACTCTACTATACTGCCAAAATCGCAAAAAGGGGTGCAACACGAGGACTTCCCAGGAGGTCACCCATCCTAGTACTGCTCTCGCCCAAGCACGCTTAACTGCGGAGTTCTGATGGGATCCGGTGCTCTAGTGCTGGTATGATCGCACCCGTTTAACTTATGTTTTCCTTCCTCTTTATGCCTAATCCCCTCCCCTCCGCTCCATCGGCCGTCTCTTGCGGGCCCCACGCTCTCTTGTTCTTCTCCCCGCCATCTTCGTTATTATTGTTATTTCTTCTTCTTCTTCATAATAATAATAATAATAATATAATAATAATAATAATAATAATTATAGTTATAGTTATAGTTATAATTATAATAATAGTAATAATAACAATAGTAGTAATAACCGGAAGACGGAGAAAAATAATTATGAGCAAGAAGAAGATGACTCTACTATACTGCCAAAATCGCAAAAAGGGGTGCAACACGAGGACTTCCCAGGAGGTCACCCATCCTAGTACTACTCTCGCCCAAGCACGCTTAAATGCGGAGTTCTGATGGGATCCGGTGCTCTAGTGCTGGTATGATCGCACCCGTTTAACTTATGTTTTCCTTCCTCTTTATGCCTAATCCTCTCCCCTCCGCTCCATCGGCCGTCTCTTGCGGGCCCCACGCTCTCTTGTTCTTCTCCCCGCCATCTTCGTTATTATTGTTCTTTCTTCTTCTTCTTCTTCTTCATAATAATAATAATAATAATAATATAATAATAATAATAATAATAATTATAGTTATAGTTATAATTATAATAATAGTAATAATAACAATAGTAGTAATAACCGGAAGACGGAGAAAAATAATTACGAGCAAGAAGAAGATGACTCTACTATACTGCCAAAATCGCAAAAAGGGGTGCAACACGAGGACTTCCCAGGAGGTCACCCATCCTAGTACTACTCTCGCCCAAGCACGCTTAACTGCGGAGTTCTGATGGGATCCGGTGCTCTAGTGCTAGTATGATCGCACCCGTTTAACTTATGTTTTCCTTCCTTTTTATGCCTAATCCCCTCCCCTCCGCTCCATCGGCCGTCTCTTGCGGGCCCCACGCTCTCTTGTTCTTCTCCCCGTCATCTTCGTTATTATTGTTATTTCTTCTTCTTCTTCTTCTTCATAATAATAATAATAATAATATAATAATAATAATAATAATTATAGTTATAGTTATAGTTATAATTATAATAATAGTAATAATAACAATAGTAGTAATAACCGGAAGACGGAGAAAAATAATTACGAGCAAGAAGAAGATGACTCTACTATACTGCCAAAAT
>JAYESA010000210.1:55000-65000 GCA_036927795.1 Iris macrosiphon | reverse complement strand
TAATAATAATAATAATAATTATAGTTATAGTTATAATTATAATAATAGTAATAATAACAATAGTAGTAATAAGCGGAAGACGGAGAAAAATAATTACGAGCAAGAAGAAGATGACTCTACTATACTGCCAAAATAGCAAAAAGGGGTGCAACACGAGGACTTCCCAGGAGGTCACCCATCCTAGTACTACTCTCGCCCAAGCACGCTTAGTTGCGGAGTTCTGATGGGATCCGGTGCTCTAGTGCTGGTATGATCGCACCCGTTTAACTTATGTTTTCCTTCCTCTTTATGCCTAATCCCCTCCCCTCCGCTCCATCGGCCGTCTCTTGCGGGCCCCACGCTCTCTTGTTCTTCTCCCCGCCATCTTCGTTATTATTGTTATTTCTTCTTCTTCTTCTTCTTCTTCTTCATAATAATAATAATAATAATATAATTATAATAATAATAATTATAGTTATAGTTATAGTTATAATTATAATAATAGTAATAATAACAATAGTAGTAATAACCGGAAGACGGAGAAAAATAATTACGAGCAAGAAGAAGATGACTCTACTATACTGCCAAAATAGCAAAAAGGGGTGCAACACGAGGACTTCCCAGGAGGTCACCCATCCTAGTACTACTCTCGCCCAAGCACGCTTAACTGCAGAGTTCTGATGGGATCCGGTGCTCTAGTGCTGGTATGATCACACCCGTTTAACTTATGTTTTCCTTCCTCTTTATGCCTAATCCCCTCCCCTCCGCTCCATCGGCCGTCTCTTGCGGGCCCCACGCTCTCTTGTTCTTCTCCCCGCCATCTTCGTTATTATTGTTATTTCTTCTTCTTCTTCTTTTTCTTCTTCTTCATAATAATAATAATAATAATATAATAATAATAATAATTATTATAGTTATAGTTATAGTTATAATTATAATAATAGTAATAATAACAATAGTAGTAATAACCGGAAGACGGAGAAAAATAATTACGAGCAAGAAGAAGATGACTCTACTATACTGCCAAAATCGCAAAAAGGGGTGCAACACGAGGACTTCCCAGGAGGTCACCCATCCTAGTACTACTCTCGCCCAAGCATGCTTAACTGCGGAGTTCTGATGGGATCCGGTGCTCTAGTGCTGGTATGATCGCACCCGTTTAACTTATGTTTTCCTTCCTCTTTATGCCTATTCCCTTCCCCTCCGCTCCATCGGCCGTCTCTTGCGGGCCCTACGCTCTCTTGTTCTTCTCCCCGCCATCTTCGTTATTATTGTTATTTCTTCTTCTTCTTCTTCTTCTTCTTCTTCTTCATAATAATAATAATAATATAATAATAATAATAATAATTATAGTTATAGTTATAATTATAATAATAGTAATAATAACAATAGTAGTAATAACCGGAAGACGGAAAAAAATAATTACGAGCAAGAAGAAGATGACTCTACTATACTGCCAAAATCGCAAAAAGGGGTACAACACGAGGACATCCCAGGAAGTCACCAATCCTAGTACTACTCTCGCCCAAGCACGCTTAACTGCGGAGTTCTGATGGGATCCGGTGCTCTAGTGCTGGTATGATCGCACACGTTTAACTTATGTTTTCCTTCCTCTTTATGCCTAATCCCCTCCCCTCCGCTCCATCGGCCGTCTCTTGCGGGCCCCACGCTCTCTTGTTCTTCTCCCCGCCATCTTCGTTATTATTGTTATTTCTTCTTCTTCTTCTTCTTCTTCTTCTTCATAATAATAATAATAATAATATAATAATAATTATTATAGTTATAGTTATTGTTATAATTATAATAATAGTAATAATAACAATAGTAGTAATAACCGGAAGACGGAGAAAAATAATTACGAGCAAGAAGAAGATGACTCTACTATACTGCCAAATTCGCAAAAAGGGGTGCAACACGAGGACTTCCCTGGAGGTCACCTATCCTAGTACTACTCTCGCCCAAGCACGCTTAACTGCGAAGTTCTGATGGGATCCGGTGCTCTAGTGCTGGTATGATCGCACCAGTTTAACTTATGTTTTCCTTCCTCTTTATGCCTAATCCCCTCCCCTCCGCTCCATCGGCCGTCTCTTGCGGGCCCCACGCTCTCTTGTTCTTCTCCCCGCCATCTTCGTTATTATTGTTATTTCTTCTTCTTCTTCTTCTTCTTCTAATAATAATAATAATAATAATAATATAATAATAATAATAATTATAGTTATAGTTATAGTTATAATTATAATAATAGTAATAATAACAATAGTAGTAATAACCAGAAGACGGAGAAAAATAATTACGAGCAAGAAGAAGATGACTCAACTATACTGCCAAAATCGCAAAAAGGGGTGCAACACGAGGAATTCCCAGGAGGTCACCCATCCTAGTACTACTCTCGCCCAAGCACGCTTAACTGCGGGGTTCTGATGGGATCCGGTGCTCTAGTGCTGGTATGATCGCACCCGTTTAACTTATGTTTTCCTTCCTCTTTATGCCTAATCCCCTCCCCTCCGCTCCATCGGCCGTCTCTTGCGGACCCCACGCTCTCTTGTTCTTCTCCCCGCCATCTTCGTTATTATTGTTATTTCTTCTTCTTCTTCTTCTTCTTCATAATAATAATAATAATAATATAATAATAATAATAATTATTATAGTTATAGTTATAGTTATAATTATAATAATAGTAATAATAACAATAGTAGTAATAACCGGAAGACGGAGAAAAATAATTACGAGCAAGAAGAAGATGACTCTACTATACTGCCAAAATCGCAAAAAGGGGTGCAACACGAGGACTTCCCAGGAGGTCACCCATCCTAGTACTACTTTCGCCCAAGCACGCTTTATTGCGGAGTTCTGATGGGATCCGGTGCTCTAGTGCTGGTATGATCGCACCCGTTTAACTTAAGTTTTCCTTCCTCTTTATGCCTAATCCCCTCCCCTCCGCTCCATCGGCCGTCTCTTGCGGGCCCCACGCTCTCTTGTTCTTCTCCCCGCCATCTTCGTTATTATTGTTATTTCTTCTTCTTCTTCTTCATAATAATAATAATAATAATATAATAATTATTATTATTATTATAGTTATAGTTATAATTATAATAATAGTAATAATAACAATAGTAGTAATAACCGGAAGACGGAGAAAAATAATTACGAGCAAGAAGAAGATGACTCTACTATACTGCCAAAATCGCAAAAAGGGGTGCAACACGAGGACTTCCCAGGAGGTCACCCATCCTAGTACTACTCTCGCCCAAGCACGCTTAACAACGGAGTTCTGATGGGATCCGGTGCTCTAGTGCTGGTATGATCGCACCCGTTTAACTTATGTTTTCCTTCCTCTTTATGCCTAATCCCCTCCCCTCCGCTCCATCGGCCGTCTCTTGCGGGCCCCACGCTCTCTTGTTCTTCTCCCCGCCATCTTCGTTATTATTGTTATTTCTTTTCTTCTTCTTCTTCTTCTTCTTCTTCTTCTTCTTCATAATAATAATAATAATAATATAATAATAATAATAATAATTATAGTTATAGTTATAGTTATAATTATAATAATAGTAATAATAACAATAGTAGTAATAACCGGAAGACGGAGAAAAATAATTACGAGCAAGAAGAAGATGACTCTACACTGCCAAAATCGCAAAAAGGGGTGCAACACGAGGACTTCCCAGGAGGTCACCCATCCTAGTACTACTCTCGCCCAAGCACGCTTAACTGCAGAGTTCTGATGGGATCCGGTGCTCTAGTGCTGGTATGATCGCACCCGTTTAACTTAAGTTTTCCTTCCTCTTTATGCCTAATCCCCTCCCCTCCGCTCCATCGGCCGTCTCTTGCGGGCCCCACGCTCTCTTGTTCTTCTCCCCGCCATCTTCGTTATTATTGTTATTTCTTCTTCTTCTTCTTCTTCTTCTTCTTCTTCTTCATAATAATAATAATAATAATATAATAATAATAATAATAATAATTATAGTTATAGTTATAATTATAATAATAGTAATAATAACAATAGTAGTAATAACCGGAAGACGGAGAAAAATAATTACGAGCAAGAAGAAGATGACTCTACTATACTGCCAAAATCGCAAAAAGGGGTGCAACACGAGGACTTCCCAGGAGGTCAACCATCCTAGTACTACTCTCGCCCAAGCACGCTTAACTGCGGAGTTCTGATGGGATCCGGTGCTCTAGTGCTGGTATGATCGCACCCGTTTAACTTATGTTTTCCTTCCTCTTTATGCCTAATCCCCTCCCCTCCGCTCCATCGGCCGTCTCTTGCGGGCCCCACGCTCTCTTGTTCTTCTCCCCGCCATCTTCGTTATTATTGTTATTTCTTCTTCTTCTTCTTCATAATAATAATAATAATAATATAATAATAATAATAATAATTATTATAGTTATAGTTATAGTTATAATTATAATAATTGTAATAATAACAATAGTAGTAATAACCGGAAGACGGAGAAAAATAATTACGAGCAAGAAGAAGATGACTCTACTATACTGCCAAAATCGCAAAAAGGGGTGCAACACGAGGACTTCCCAGGAGGTCACCCATCCTAGTACTACTCTCGCCCAAGCACGCTTAACTGCAGAGTTCAGATGGGATCCGGTGCTCTAGTGCTGGTATGATCGCACCCGTTTAACTTATGTTTTCCTTCCTCTTTATGCCTAATCCCCTCCCCTCCGCTCCATCGGCCGTCTCTTGCGGGCCCCACGCTCTCTTGTTCTTCTCCCCGCCATCTTCGTTATTATTGTTATTTCTTCTTCTTCTTCTTCTTCTTCATAATAATAATAATAATAATATAATAATAATAATAATAATTATAGTTATAGTTATAGTTATAATTATAATAATAGTAATAATAACAATAGTAGTAATAACCGGAAGACGGAGAAAAATAATTACGAGCAAGAAGAAGATGACTCTACCACTGCCAAAATCGCAAAAAGGGGTGCAACACGAGGACTTCCCAGGAGGTCACCCATCCTAGTACTACTCTCGCCCAAGCACGCTTAACTGCAGAGTTCTGATGGGATCCGGTGCTCTAGTGCTGGTATGATCGCACCCGTTTAACTTATGTTTTCCTTCCTCTTTATGCCTAATCCCCTCCCCTCCGCTCCATCGGCCGTCTCTTGCGGGCCCCACGCTCTCTTGTTCTTCTCCCCGCCATCTTCGTTATTATTGTTATTTCTTCTTCTTCTTCTTCTTCTTCTTCTTCATAATAATAATAATAATAATATAATAATAATTATTATAGTTATAGTTATTGTTATAATTATAATAATAGTAATAATAACAATAGTAGTAATAACCGGAAGACGGAGAAAAATAATTACGAGCAAGAAGAAGATGACTCTACTATACTGCCAAATTCGCAAAAAGGGGTGCAACACGAGGACTTCCCTGGAGGTCACCTATCCTAGTACTACTCTCGCCCAAGCACGCTTAACTGCGAAGTTCTGATGGGATCCGGTGCTCTAGTGCTGGTATGATCGCACCAGTTTAACTTATGTTTTCCTTCCTCTTTATGCCTAATCCCCTCCCCTCCGCTCCATCGGCCGTCTCTTGCGGGCCCCACGCTCTCTTGTTCTTCTCCCCGCCATCTTCGTTATTATTGTTATTTCTTCTTCTTCTTCTTCTTCTTCTAATAATAATAATAATAATAATAATATAATAATAATAATAATTATAGTTATAGTTATAGTTATAATTATAATAATAGTAATAATAACAATAGTAGTAATAACCAGAAGACGGAGAAAAATAATTACGAGCAAGAAGAAGATGACTCAACTATACTGCCAAAATCGCAAAAAGGGGTGCAACACGAGGAATTCCCAGGAGGTCACCCATCCTAGTACTACTCTCGCCCAAGCACGCTTAACTGCGGGGTTCTGATGGGATCCGGTGCTCTAGTGCTGGTATGATCGCACCCGTTTAACTTATGTTTTCCTTCCTCTTTATGCCTAATCCCCTCCCCTCCGCTCCATCGGCCGTCTCTTGCGGACCCCACGCTCTCTTGTTCTTCTCCCCGCCATCTTCGTTATTATTGTTATTTCTTCTTCTTCTTCTTCTTCTTCATAATAATAATAATAATAATATAATAATAATAATAATAATTATAGTTATAGTTATAGTTATAATTATAATAATAGTAATAATAACAATAGTAGTAATAACCGGAAGACGGAGAAAAATAATTACGAGCAAGAAGAAGATGACTCTACTATACTGCCAAAATCGCAAAAAGGGGTGCAACACGAGGACTTCCCAGGAGGTCACCCATCCTAGTACTACTTTCGCCCAAGCACGCTTTATTGCGGAGTTCTGATGGGATCCGGTGCTCTAGTGCTGGTATGATCGCACCCGTTTAACTTAAGTTTTCCTTCCTCTTTATGCCTAATCCCCTCCCCTCCGCTCCATCGGCCGTCTCTTGCGGGCCCCACGCTCTCTTGTTCTTCTCCCCGCCATCTTCGTTATTATTGTTATTTCTTCTTCTTCTTCTTCATAATAATAATAATAATAATATAATAATTATTATTATTATTATAGTTATAGTTATAATTATAATAATAGTAATAATAACAATAGTAGTAATAACCGGAAGACGGAGAAAAATAATTACGAGCAAGAAGAAGATGACTCTACTATACTGCCAAAATCGCAAAAAGGGGTGCAACACGAGGACTTCCCAGGAGGTCACCCATCCTAGTACTACTCTCGCCCAAGCACGCTTAACTACGGAGTTCTGATGGGATCCGGTGCTCTAGTGCTGGTATGATCGCACCCGTTTAACTTATGTTTTCCTTCCTCTTTATGCCTAATCCCCTCCCCTCCGCTCCATCGGCCGTCTCTTGCGGGCCCCACGCTCTCTTGTTCTTCTCCCCGCCATCTTCGTTATTATTGTTATTTCTTTTCTTCTTCTTCTTCTTCTTCTTCTTCTTCTTCTTCATAATAATAATAATAATAATATAATAATAATAATAATAATTATAGTTATAGTTATAGTTATAATTATAATAATAGTAATAATAACAATAGTAGTAATAACCGGAAGACGGAGAAAAATAATTACGAGCAAGAAGAAGATGACTCTACACTGCCAAAATCGCAAAAAGGGGTGCAACACGAGGACTTCCCAGGAGGTCACCCATCCTAGTACTACTCTCGCCCAAGCACGCTTAACTGCAGAGTTCTGATGGGATCCGGTGCTCTAGTGCTGGTATGATCGCACCCGTTTAACTTAAGTTTTCCTTCCTCTTTATGCCTAATCCCCTCCCCTCCGCTCCATCGGCCGTCTCTTGCGGGCCCCACGCTCTCTTGTTCTTCTCCCCGCCATCTTCGTTATTATTGTTATTTCTTCTTCTTCTTCTTCTTCTTCTTCTTCTTCATAATAATAATAATAATAATATAATAATAATAATAATAATAATTATAGTTATAGTTATAATTATAATAATAGTAATAATAACAATAGTAGTAATAACCGGAAGACGGAGAAAAATAATTACGAGCAAGAAGAAGATGACTCTACTATACTGCCAAAATCGCAAAAAGGGGTGCAACACGAGGACTTTCCAGGAGGTCAACCATCCTAGTACTACTCTCGCCCAAGCACGCTTAACTGCGGAGTTCTGATGGGATCCGGTGCTCTAGTGCTGGTATGATCGCACCCGTTTAACTTATGTTTTCCTTCCTCTTTATGCCTAATCCCCTCCCCTCCGCTCCATCGGCCGTCTCTTGCGGGCCCCACGCTCTCTTGTTCTTCTCCCCGCCATCTTCGTTATTATTGTTATTTCTTCTTCTTCTTCTTCATAATAATAATAATAATAATATAATAATAATAATAATAATTATTATAGTTATAGTTATAGTTATAATTATAATAATTGTAATAATAACAATAGTAGTAATAACCGGAAGACGGAGAAAAATAATTACGAGCAAGAAGAAGATGACTCTACTATACTGCCAAAATCGCAAAAAGGGGTGCAACACGAGGACTTCCCAGGAGGTCACCCATCCTAGTACTACTCTCGCCCAAGCACGCTTAACTGCAGAGTTCAGATGGGATCCGGTGCTCTAGTGCTGGTATGATCGCACCCGTTTAACTTATGTTTTCCTTCCTCTTTATGCCTAATCCCCTCCCCTCCGCTCCATCGGCCGTCTCTTGCGGGCCCCACGCTCTCTTGTTCTTCTCCCCGCCATCTTCGTTATTATTGTTATTTCTTCTTCTTCTTCTTCTTCTTCATAATAATAATAATAATAATATAATAATAATAATAATAATTATAGTTATAGTTATAGTTATAATTATAATAATAGTAATAATAACAATAGTAGTAATAACCGGAAGACGGAGAAAAATAATTACGAGCAAGAAGAAGATGACTCTACCACTGCCAAAATCGCAAAAAGGGGTGCAACACGAGGACTTCCCAGGAGGTCACCCATCCTAGTACTACTCTCGCCCAAGCACGCTTAACTGCAAAGTTCTGATGGGATCCGGTGCTCTAGTGCTGGTATGATCGCACCCGTTTAACTTATGTTTTCCTTCCTCTTTATGCCTAATCCCCTCCCCTCCGCTCCATCGGCCGTCTCTTGCGGGCCCCACGCTCTCTTGTTCTTTTCCCCGCCATCTTCGTTATTATTGTTATTTCTTCTTCTTCTTCTTCTTCTTCTTCTTCATAATAATAATAATAATAATAATTATTATAGTTATAGTTATAGTTATAATTATAATAATAGTAATAATAACAATAGTAGTAATAACCGGAAGACGGAGAAAAATAATTACGAGAAAGAAGAAGATGACTCTACTATACTGCCAAAATCGCAAAAAGGGGTGCAACACGAGGACTTCCCAGGAGGTCACCCATCCTAGTACTACTCTCGCCCAAGCACGCTTAACTGCGGAGTTCTGATGGGATCCGGTGCTCTAGTGCTGGTATGATCGCACCCGTTTAACTTATGTTTTCCTTCCTCTTTATGCCTAATCCCCTCCCCTTCGCTCCATCGGCCGTCTCTTGCGGGCCTCACGCTCTCTTGTTCTTCTCCCCGCCATCTTCGTTATTATTGTTATTTCTTCTTCTTCTTCTTCTTCTTCTTCTTCTTCATAATAATAATAATAATAATAATATAATAATAATAATAATAATAATAATAATAATAATAATTATAGTTATAGTTATAGTTATAATTATAATAATAGTAATAATAACAATAGTAGTAATAACCGGAAGACGGAGAAAAATAATTACGAGCAAGAAGAAGA
Organism: Iris macrosiphon; assembly: GCA_036927795.1. Lineage (NCBI taxonomy): Eukaryota > Viridiplantae > Streptophyta > Magnoliopsida > Asparagales > Iridaceae > Iris > Iris macrosiphon. The sequence goes on along the minus strand of JAYESA010000210.1, from coordinate 55,752 downwards.
TGACTCTACTATACTGCCAAAATCGCAAAAAGGGGTGCAACACGAGGACTTCCCAGGAGGTCACCCATCCTAGTACTACTCTCGCCCAAGCACGCTTAACTACGAAGTTCTGATGGGATCCGGTGCTCTAGTGCTGGTATGATCGCACCCGTTTAACTTATGTTTTCCTTCCTCTTTATGCCTAATCCCCTCCCCTCCGCTCCATCGGCCGTCTCTTGCGGGCCCCACGCTCCCTTGTTCTTCTCCCCGCCATCTTCGTTATTATTGTTATTTCTTCTTCTTCTTCTTCTTCTTCTTCTTCTTCTTCTTCATAATAATAATAATAATAATATAATAATAATAATAATTATAGTTATAGTTATAATTATAATAATAGTAATAATAACAATAGTAGTAATAACCGGAAGACGGAGAAAAATAATTACGAGCAAGAAGAAGATGACTCTACTATACTGCCAAAATCGCAAAAAGGGGTGCAACACGAGGACTTCCCAGGAGGTCACCCATCCTAGTACTACTCTCGCCCAAGCACGCTTAACTGCGGAGTTCTGATGGGATCCGGTGCTCTAGTGCTGGTATAATCGCACCCGTTTAACTTATGTTTTCCTTCCTCTTTATGCCTAATCCCCTCCCCTCCGCTCCATCGGCCGTCTCTTGCGGGCCCCACGCTCTCTTGTTCTTCTCCCCGCCATCTTCGTTATTATTGTTATTTCTTCTTCTTTTTCTTCATAATAATAATAATAATAATATAA
>JAYESA010000210.1:0-50000 GCA_036927795.1 Iris macrosiphon | reverse complement strand
TCCGGTGCTCTAGTGCTGGTATGATCGCACACGTTTAACTTATGTTTTCCTTCCTCTTTATGCCTAATCCCCTCCGCTCCGCTCCATCGGCCGTCTCTTGCGGGCCCCACGCTCTCTTGTTCTTCTCCCCGCCATCTTCGTTATTATTGTTATTTCTTCTTCTTCTTCTTCTTCTTCTTCATAATAATAATAATAATAATATAATAATAATAATAATAATTATAGTTATAGTTATAATTATAATAATAGTAATAATAACAATAGTAGTAATAACCGGAAGACGGAGAAAAATAATTACGAGCAAGAAGAAGATGACTCTACTATACTGCCAAAATCGCAAAAAGGGGTGCAACACGAGGACTTCCCAGGAGGTCACCCATCCTAGTACTACTCTCGCCCAAGCACGCTTAACTGCGGAGTTCAGATGGGATCCGGTGCTCTAGTGCTGGTATGATCGCACACGTTTAAGTTATGTTTTCCTTCCTCTTTATGCCTAATCCCCTCCCCTCCGCTCCATCGGCCGTCTCTTGCGGGCCCCACGCTCTCTTGTTCTTCTCCCCGCCATCTTCGTTATTATTGTTATTTCTTCTTCTTCTTCTTCTTCTTCTTCTTCTTCTTCTTCATAATAATAATAATAATAATATAATAATAATAATTATAGTTATAGTTATTGTTATAATTATAATAATAGTAATAATAACAATAGTAGTAATAACCGGAAGACGGAGAAAAATAATTACGAGCAAGAAGAAGATGACTCTACTATACTGCCAAATTCGCAAAAAGGGGTGCAACACGAGGACTTCCCAGGAGGTCACCCATCCTAGTACTACTCTCGCCCAAGCACGCTTAACTGCGAAGTTCTGATGGGATCCGGTGCTCTAGTGCTGGTATGATCGCACCAGTTTAACTTATGTTTTCCTTCCTCTTTATGCCTAATCCCCTCCCCTCCGCTCCATCGGCCGTCTCTTGCGGGCCCCACGCTCTCTTGTTCTTCTCCCCGCCATCTTCGTTATTATTGTTATTTCTTCTTCTTCTTCTTCTTCTTCTAATAATAATAATAATAATAATATAATAATAATAATAATTATTATAGTTATAGTTATAGTTAAAATTATAATAATAGTAATAATAACAATAGTAGTAATAACCAGAAGACGGAGAAAAATAATTACGAGCAAGAAGAAGATGACTCAACTATACTGCCAAAATCGCAAAAAGGGGTGCAACACGAGGAATTCCCTGGAGGTCACCCATCCTAGTACTACTCTCGCCCAAGCACGCTTAACTGCGGGGTTCTGATGGGATCCGGTGCTCTAGTGCTGGTATGATCGCACCCGTTTAACTTATGTTTTCCTTCCTCTTTATGCCTAATCCCCTCCCCTCCGCTCCATCGGCCGTCTCTTGCGGACCCCACGCTCTCTTGTTCTTCTCTCCGCCATCTTCGTTATTATTGTTATTTCTTCTTCTTCTTCTTCTTCTTCTTCATAATAATAATAATAATATAATAATAATAATAATAATTATAGTTATAGTTATAGTTATAATTATAATAATAGTAATAATAACAATAGTAGTAATAACCGGAAGACGGAGAAAAATAATTACGAGCAAGAAGAAGATGACTCTACTATACTGCCAAAATCGCAAAAAGGGGTGCAACACGAGGACTTCCCAGGAGGTCACCCATCCTAGTACTACTTTCGCCCAAGCACGCTTTACTGCGGAGTTCTGATGGGATCCGGTGCTCTAGTGCTGGTATGATCGCACCCGTTTAACTTAAGTTTTCCTTCCTCTTTATGCCTAATCCCCTCCCCTCCGCTCCATCGGCCGTCTCTTGCGGGCCCCACGCTCTCTTGTTCTTCTCCCCGCCATCTTCGTTATTATTGTTATTTCTTCTTCTTCTTCATAATAATAATAATAATAATAATATAATAATAATAATTATTATTATAGTTATAGTTATAATTATAATAATAGTAATAATAACAATAGTAGTAATAACCGGAAGACGGAGAAAAATAATTACGAGCAAGAAGAAGATGACTCTACTATACTGCCAAAATCGCAAAAAGGGGTGCAACACGAGGACTTCCCAGGAGGTCACCCATCCTAGTACTACTCTCGCCCAAGCACGCTTAACTACGGAGTTCTGATGGGATCCGGTGCTCTAGTGCTGGTATGATCGCACCCGTTTGACTTATGTTTTCCTTCCTCTTTATGCCTAATCCCCTCCCCTCCGCTCCATCGGCCGTCTCTTGCGGGCCCCACGCTCTCTTGTTCTTCTCCCCGCCATCTTCGTTATTATTGTTATTTCTTTTCTTCTTCTTCTTCTTCTTCTTCTTCTTCATAATAATAATAATAATAATATAATAATAATAATAATAATTATAGTTATAGTTATAGTTATAATTATAATAATAGTAATAATAACAATAGTAGTAATAACCGGAAGACGGAGAAAAATAATTACGAGCAAGAAGAAGATGACTCAACTATACTGCCAAAATCGCAAAAAGGGGTGCAACACGAGGACTTCCCAGGAGGTCACCCATCCTAGTACTACTTTCGCCCAAGCACGCTTTACAGCGGAGTTCTGATGGGATCCGGTGCTCTAGTGCTGGTATGATCGCACCCGTTTAACTTAAGTTTTCCTTCCTCTTTATGCCTAATCCCCTCCCCTCCGCTCCATCGGCCGTCTCTTGCGGGCCCCACGCTCTCTTGTTCTTCTCCCCGCCATCTTCGTTATTATTGTTATTTCTTCTTCTTCTTCTTCTTCTTCTTCTTCATAATAATAATAATAATAATATAATAATAATAATAATAATAATTATAGTTATAGTTATAATTATAATAATAGTAATAATAACAATAGTAGTAATAACCGGAAGACGGAGAAAAATAATTACGAGCAAGAAGAAGATGACTCTACTATACTGCCAAAATCGCAAAAAGGGGTGCAACACGAGGACTTCCCAGGAGGTCAACCATCCTAGTACTACTCTCGCCCAAGCACGCTTAACTGCGGAGTTCTGATGGGATCCGGTGCTCTAGTTGTAATGCCCCGTTCCCCCTATTCGGGGAGCGCGGCCAAGGAATACTTAAGACCGTCCGAACGGGACAGATTGAATTAAGATCCTTTCCTCGTTATGGATTGGTTTCTTCGGAATCAGGTCCCATATACGACGGACTGTGCCTCGAGGATGGACTCGGCGGCAGAGTCGAGAGGGGCCTTTCCGTTGCGTTGGTTTCTTGTCCGTTTTCGTGCCGCTTGGATGCTTTCTTGTTGGTTTTATGACTTGCGTTTTCTTGAACGGTTTCAATGGATTTCATTGCTTTCGTTCTTAGGATTTCGCATTTCGTATCGAGCCTTGGAGACCGAAGCAGGAGGTATTGATCATCCGTTGGTGCGTGCAGGTGATCGTGTAGACGACGCGCGAGCGGAGTCTTAGGGACCTCTCCTTCTTCTTCCTATTCAACAAACTGGTGAGTGGCTCTATTTCGATAAGCACCTTCTTTCCAAGGGCTCCGTTCATAATAAAATTGACTCAGTTGGGCATTCAATCAAACGATACCAATTAAGTAACAAGTTGGATAATAAGATAAGATAAGAAGTAGGCTTGGAACACTCATTGCTTGTCATACAAACCTTGCATAAATTTATTGATGCATGCATGTTCGTTGGGTGTTTAATGGGTTGGTATCTATTGATAGTTCAAAGTGTTCTTCTATAAACTGCTGCATGTTATTTCATATAACTGTTGGTTGATAATGATAGTACAGTAAAGCAGTTTCATACATGATGTTCTTTAAATGGCTAGTAAGTAAATCTATGAGGTAGAGTCATAGAAATGGTCATGGGAATTCTTGTGCACAAGGGATCCAGGTTCCTGCGAGCGGTGCCGGGGCACCGGGCCGTCTCGACCCGGGCGGAATCTACTTTCTTAGTCCTGGGAGCGGGGAATTGTAGCGGGGCTAGCTACCCGCGCTGCAAGCGTCGCCGCCAGCCCAGACTAAACCCATGATGGCTCCTAAACATCAAGAGAAAGATGTTGTGTATATTTAAACTGTGCAGACTAACTATGTCTTCGTGGCAGGGAAGGCTATGGTAAGTTGTACAGGTGGTTCAGACGGGACAGGTAAAGTCACCGAACGGTGGCATGTGAAGTTATATTATTTTGTTCTTGCATACCTGCTAAATGAAATCGGAACTAGGCAAGAATAGAAACCCACCTAAGCAAATAATTGTAGCATACTCATTAGATCATATCTCTTGAGCTTGGTAAAGTTGAGCAGCTAGCCTTCACCAGTACTTTCCGAAGTACTGACCCTCGTTGTAGCAGGTTCCCCGGCGCAAGGCGACGCGGCGAGGAACTGAAGCTCACTCCGAACATTTTGGGATCCTTGGCGGTTCGTGGCCAAGACTTTTGAAGGCTCAAGCTCGAAGCCTTTCACTCTCTCTCCGTTGCTGAATATCGCTAAGGCGATGGTGCTTACTCGCACCCAAGGTGGATTTTGTGTTTTTGAATCTATGTAAAGGGACATAATGTATGGATCGGCTATCTCATTTTGTGTCCAAGTCTGTAAGCCCGTGGGCATTTTATACTTTTGAGTCAAGCAATGTAAAAAGATGTTCATTATGAATAAAAGAGAAACTTTTCTATGCCTCAACCTTGTGTTATCTTATATGTCTACTCTGTGCATTGTTCTAAAAATATCCTTATGCCTAAGGCCTTGTGCACGCGCGCCCTACGCGTGCACGGCATCACGCCCGGGGGACGATTATCGAATAGCCGAAATCGGGGCGTGACATATTGGTATCAGAGCATGCTTCAGATCCTTTGATCTCACAAGAAAGTTTCTAAAGAGGACCTTGTTCCTTCGAGTAGACCCTTGAAATCGCTTGGCCAAAATGAGATACGTTCCATACAGTGAGTCCATAATATACCTTGAGACTAATACAAGTTACTTTCCTTTCAAGGAACGACCTCCGAGCCGGGTGCACAAGCGCAGATGGTGGCGCAAGTGCAAGCGAGTAGTTCAGGCACCTCGGGCAGCTCTGGGAGTCCAGCTGCCGCACCCTCTGCCGATCCGTTCGAACGAATGATGCATTTGATGGAGACGCAGCAGAAACAAGCTGAACTACGGCAGAGTCAGTTTGAGTCACGGATTGAAGCCCAATTCGTGGCGCAGCGACTTCAGGCGGATACACAGCAAAAGCAGATGAATAGTCTGCAAACAATGGTGACGAATATGGTCGCCAACAATCATTCTGCATCCGCCCCCGCAAACGTGCCTATAGTTGCTGAAGCCACCGGACCGCAGAATTCTCAGGGTACCTTACCCTCAGGCGAGAACGGGTCAATCGTCTCAATATCAGAATTCAAGAAGATGTGCCGTGCAACGTTTAAAGGCACCGAGGACCCTTCCTTAGCGATGGACTGGCTGGTCGAGTTGGAGGACCACTTCGAAGCGCTGTGCCTAGACGAGACCAAGAAGGTAGCGTGTGCTCAGCTTCAGCTCCGACAAAATGCACATGATTGGTGGGATGTGCACAAGCAAGCTATGTTGAGCGAAGGTGGCACAACGGCTATCTCCTGGTCCGTGTTTCGCAAAGCCTTCGTGGAGGAATACCTTCCACCCGCCGTCCGTCGTGAAAAGGAAGACGAGTTTGCCCTACTGAAGCAGGGGGACATGACGGTACGTCAGTACGCTTCAGAATTCAACCGACTTGCAAAGTTTGCCAAGTCTCAGCTAGTCGATGCCGAAAGCCGTGCCAGAAAGTTTGAGCTCGGACTACGACCTTCTATCCGTGCTCACGTCGTAGTGACTCAATATCGTACCATGCGGGAGTCCCTGAATCATGCACTGTCCCTGGAGTCGCAGTATCCTCCAGTTAGCACCGGCGTTGTGCAAAATCACAATCACAAGCGTCCTGCCAACACAGGAGGAAACAACGCGCATAAGCGCCACAATAATAACGGCGGCTCCCAAGACTCGAATCAGGGAAAGAAGCAAGGACAAAAGTGTGCTTACTGCCACAAGCCAGGACACCACATCAGCGAATGTCGCGCGAGCAAGGGGGGATGTTTCAAGTGTGGCAAGGTGGGCCACATTGCTCGTAATTGTCCAACCCGTTCCAACGATCCATCTTCACACCGTCCGCAGCAGAATAATGACTCAGCTCAGGGTCAGGGGCAAACTCAACGAGCAAATCAGGCACCGCAAAACGCTCAGGGCCGAGTCTATGCCTTGACTCGGGACGAGGCACTCGCGTCGAACACGACGGTGTCAGGTATATTACTTTTTAATAATGTACCTGCTCGAGTATTGTTTGATTCTGGTGCAACACATAGGTTCATTTTGGCAGATTTTGCCGCCGAATACACATTCCCTATGACACCGCTAGGCTTAAACCTAAGTGTTAGCACTCCTTCGGGAGTAGAATTATCGGCTCGCTTAGTCTGTCGTGAAGGTAACATTTGCATCGGGGGACGGAGATTGTCATTAGATGCGATAGTTCTAGACATAAGGGACTACGATCTTATTCTGGGGATGGATTGGCTCGGCGCTTGTTCAGCTACAATTGACTGTGCGAAAAAGGAAGTCGTGTTTCGTTTGCCCGGCGAGACCGAGTTTTGCTTCACGTGCAGTCCTGAGTCGAAAGCGTCGAATGCCTGTATGGTGATCTCAGCAATGTCTGCTCGACGGATGATTCACTCCGGCTGCGAAGGGTACTTAGCGTCCGTTCGAGACACTCGGCAAGATTGCGCAAACGTTGAGTCTATCCCCGTTGTGGCGGATTTTCCTGATGTGTTCCCCGACGAGTTGCCAGGCATGCCGCCCGATCGAGAGACAGAGTTTACTATAGACACGTTCCCAGAAACTCGACCAATTTCCAAGACACCGTATCGAATGGCCCCGGCAGAATTGAAGGAGCTTAAAGTACAGTTGCAAGACTTGCTAGATAAAGGATACATTCGGCCTAGTGTATCTCCGTGGGGTGCCCCAGTACTATTCGTGAAGAAAAAGGATGGCTCGTTGCGGCTCTGCATCGACTATCGAGAATTGAATAAAGCAACCATTCGTAACCAGTATCCCCTTCCAAGAATAGATGATCTTTTCGATCAGTTGCAAGCTGCCACAGTATTCTCTAAAATCGACCTCCGTTCGGGCTATCACCAACTAAAGATCAAGCCAGACGATGTGCCGAAGTCAGCTTTCCGAACTCGCTATGGCCATTATGAGTTCCTGGTGATGCCGTTCGGACTAACCAATGCCCCCGCTGCCTTTATGAGTTTAATGAACCTTGTGTTCCGGCCCTACCTCGATAAGTTTGTAGTAGTATTCATCGATGATATCTTGGTGTATTCGAAGAGTGAAGAAGAACATGCAGAGCACTTGCGGACCGTGCTACAAACTCTTCGGGACAACCAGCTATATGCTAAGCTGAGTAAGTGTGAATTCTGGCTAAGTAGTGTATCTTTCCTCGGGCACATCATTTCTGCGGGAGGCATCTCAGTCGATCCGAAGAAGGTGGAGGCCATTGTCGAGTGGAAGCGACCTGCATCCGTTAGCGAGATTCGAAGCTTCCTCGGGTTAGCGGGCTACTACAGACGGTTCGTGAAGGATTTTTCCAAACTTGCATTACCTCTGACTCGCCTCACACAAAAGGGAGTCGCGTTTGAGTGGTCCGCCGACTGCGAAGCTTCGTTTAAAGAGTTAAAGCATCGCCTCACCTCTGCCCCGTTACTTGCATTACCAGACGAGATCTCGGGATTCCAAATATTTAGCGACGCGTCCGGACAAGGCTTGGGGTGTGTACTTATGCAACGAGATCGAGTGATCGCCTATGCCTCCAGGCAACTAAAGAAGCACGAGAAAAATTATCCTACACACGACCTGGAATTGGCGGCAATTGTCTTTGGCCTGAAATTGTGGCGACACTACCTTTATGGAGTGCCTTGCCGAATTTATACTGATCACAAAAGCTTAAAGTACCTATTCACTCAAACGGACCTCAACCTTCGTCAGCGCCGTTGGCTAGAATTGATAAAAGATTACGACTTGACGATAGACTACACGCCTGGAAAAGGGAACGTTGTAGCGGATGCTCTGAGTCGGATCTTCGTTGGGTCTCTGTCAGTCGATCGCAGGTTACGAAGGGACTTAGAAGAGTTGGGCATCGAACTCCGAATCCGATATCGTGGCGCGCGGGTCGCTCAGATGCGATTTGTACCCAACCTAATAGAGCGGGTCACATCTACTCAGAAAGACGACCCTTTCCTAAGGAAGATGCACGAGCAGATTCTAGCGGGGAAGGCGAAGGACTTTGCAGTGGATGAAAATGGAGCGTTGCGGGTGAATGGAAGGCTATGCGTCTCCGATGATTCAGAACTTAGAAAGGAGATCCTTGCGGAAGCTCATTACGCGGCCTATATGATCCATCCCGGAAGCACGAAGATGTATAAGAACCTCCGAACGACCTTCTGGTGGCACGGCATGAAGAAAGATGTCGCACTCTTTGTGTCCCAATGCATAACTTGTCAAAGGGTGAAAGCAGAGCATCAGAGGCCGGGCGGGGAGATGCAAAATCTTGCTATCCCGGAATGGAAGTGGGAGCACATCTGCATGGATTTTATTGTTGGCCTGCCAAGGACGCAACGGGGGAACGACGCGATCTGGGTTATCGTCGACCGGTTAACCAAGTCTGCACACTTTCTTGCCATCAAAAGTACTTGGAGCGCCGATCGCCTCGCCCAGACCTACCTTGACGAGATAGTCCGGCTGCATGGAGTGCCAGTTTCTATAGTATCAGATCGGGACGGGCGATTCATCTCGCGTTTCTGGGAGAGCCTTCAGCTGGCGATGGGGACCAAGTTGAAGTTTAGCTCAGCCTATCATCCACAAACCGATGGTCAGACGGAGCGAGTGAATCAGATACTAGAAGACATGTTGCGCCTCTGCGTGATCGATTCGAAGTCAAGTTGGGACGTCTACCTGCCGCTGGCGGAATTTGCATATAACAATAGTTATCAGTCCAGCATCGAGATGGCTCCGTACGAGGCTTTGTATGGGCGGAAGTGTAGGTCACCAATCTGCTGGGACGAAGTCGGAGAGCGGCAAATCCTCGGGCCGGAACTGGTTGAACAGACCGTCCAAAAGGTTCGGTTGATTCGTGAACGGTTAAAGACAGCACAAAGCCGACAAAAGAGTTATGCCGATGCTCGACGTCGCCCCCTTGAATTCTTTGAAGGGGACCATGTGTTCTTGAAAGTCTCGCCTATGCGCGGAGTTATGCGATTCGGAGTAAAAGGAAAGTTAAGTCCAAGATTTGTTGGACCGTTTGAAATTCTCAAGCGGGTTACTCCGGTCGCCTATCAAGTTGCTTTGCCGCCTGCCCTATCAGATGTACACAATATTTTTCACGTTTCGCAGCTGAGAAAGTTTGTACATGACCCGAACCACATAGTCGACTTGGGTCAGTTGAATCTGCAAGCGGACTTGTCGTACGTGGCAGAGCCTGTCCAAGTTTTGGATCGTAAAGAGAAGCAGTTGCGGAACCGAACTGTCTCGCTAGTGCGCGTCCTGTGGCGGAACCACTCGGTCGAGGAGTCGACCTGGGAACTTGAAGCTGATATGAGGGAAAGGTTCCCCTCATTATTCCTTAGTGGTAGGTTATATTCCTAAGTTTTGGGACGAAACTTTCTTTTGGATGGTTATGATGTAATGCCCCGTTCCCCCTATTCGGGGAGCGCGGCCAAGGAATACTTAAGACCGTCCGAACGGGACAGATTGAATTAAGATCCTTTCCTCGTTATGGATTGGTTTCTTCGGAATCAGGTCCCATATACGACGGACTGTGCCTCGAGGATGGACTCGACGGCAGAGTCGAGAGGGGCCTTTCCGTTGCGTTGGTTTCTTGTCCGTTTTCGTGCCGCTTGGATGCTTTCTTGTTGGTTTTATGACTTGCGTTTTCTTGAACGGTTTCAATGGATTTCATTGCTTTCGTTCTTAGGATTTCGCATTTCGTATCGAGCCTTGGAGACCGAAGCAGGAGGTATTGATCATCCGTTGGTGCGTGCAGGTGATCGTGTAGACGACACGCGAGCGGAGTCTTAGGGACCTCTCCTTCTTCTTCCTATTCAACAAACTGGTGAGTGGCTCTATTTCGATAAGCACCTTCTTTCCAAGGGCTCCGTTCATAATAAAATTGACTCAGTTGGGCATTCAATCAATCGATACCAATTAAGTAACAAGTTGGATAATAAGATAAGATAAGAAGTAGGCTTGGAACACTCATTGCTTGTCATACAAACCTTGCATAAATTTATTGATGCATGCATGTTCGTTGGGTGTTTAATGGGTTGGTATCTATTGATAGTTCAAAGTGTTCTTCTATAAACTGCTGCATGTTATTTCATATAACTGTTGGTTGATAATGATAGTACAGTAAAGCAGTTTCATACATGATGTTCTTTAAATGGCTAGTAAGTAAATCTATGAGGTAGAGTCATAGAAATGGTCATGGGAATTCTTGTGCACAAGGGATCCAGGTTCCTGCGAGCGGTGCCGGGGCACCGGGCCGTCTCGACCCGGGCGGAATCTACTTTCTTAGTCCTGGGAGCGGGGAATTGTAGCGGGGCTAGCTACCCGCGCTGCAAGCGTCGCCGCCAGCCCAGACTAAACCCATGATGGCTCCTAAACATCAAGAGAAAGATGTTGTGTATATTTAAACTGTGCAGACTAACTATGTCTTCGTGGCAGGGAAGGCTATGGTAAGTTGTACAGGTGGTTCAGACGGGACAGGTAAAGTCACCGAACGGTGGCATGTGAAGTTATATTATTTTGTTCTTGCATACCTGCTAAATGAAATCGGAACTAGGCAAGAATAGAAACCCACCTAAGCAAATAATTGTAGCATACTTATTAGATCATATCTCTTGAGCTTGGTAAAGTTGAGCAGCTAGCCTTCACCAGTACTTTCCGAAGTACTGACCCTCGTTGTAGCAGGTTCCCCGGCGCAAGGCGACGCGGCGAGGAACTGAAGCTCACTCCGAACATTTTGGGATCCTTGGCGGTTCGTGGCCAAGACTTTTGAAGGCTCAAGCTCGAAGCCTTTCACTCTCTCTCCGTTGCTGAATATCGCTAAGGCGATGGTGCTTACTCGCACCCAAGGTGGATTTTGTGTTTTTGAATCTATGTAAAGGGACATAATGTATGGATCGGCTATCTCATTTTGTGTCCAAGTCTGTAAGCCCGTGGGCATTTTATACTTTTGAGTCAAGCAATGTAAAAAGATGTTCATTATGAATAAAAGAGAAACTTTTCTATGCCTCAACCTTGTGTTATCTTATATGTCTACTCTGTGCATTGTTCTAAAAATATCCTTATGCCTAAGGCCTTGTGCACGCGCGCCCTACGCGTGCACGGCATCACGCCCGGGGGACGATTATCGAATAGCCGAAATCGGGGCGTGACACTAGTGCTGGTATGATCGCACCCGTTTAACTTATGTTTTCCTTCCTCTTTATGCCTAATCCCCTCCCCTCCGCTCCATCGGCCGTCTCTTGCGGGCCCCACGCTCTCTTGTTCTTCTCCCCGCCATCTTCGTTATTATTGTTATTTCTTCTTCTTCTTCTTCATAATAATAATAATAATAATATAATAATAATAATAATTATTATAGTTATAGTTATAGTTATAATTATAACAATTGTAATAATAACAATAGTAGTAATAACCGGAATACGGAGAAAAATAATTACGAGCAAGAAGAAGATGACTCTACTATACTGCCAAAATCGCAAAAAGGGGTGCAACACGAGGACTTCCCAGGAGGCCACCCATCCTAGTACTACTCTCGCCCAAGCACACTTAACTGCGGAGTTCAGATGGGATCCGGTGCTCTAGTGCTGGAATGATCGCACCCGTTTAACTTATGTTTTCCTTCCTCTTTATGCCTAATCCCCTCCCCTCCGCTCCATCGGCCGTCTCTTGCGGGCCCCACGCTCTCTTGTTCTTCTCCCCGCCATCTTCGTTATTATTGTTATTTCTTCTTCTTCTTCTTCTTCATAATAATAATAATAATAATATAATAATAACAATAATAATTATAGTTATAGTTATAGTTATAATTATAATAATAGTAATAATAACAATAGTAGTAATAACCGGAAGACGGAGAAAAATAATTACGAGCAAGAAGAAGATGACTCTACCACTGCCAAAATCGCAAAAAGGGGTGCAACACGAGGACTTCCCAGGAGGTCACCCATCCTAGTACTACTCTCGCCCAAGCACGCTTAACTGCAGAGTTCTGATGGGATCCGGTGCTCTAGTGCTGGTATGATCGCACCCGTTTAACTTATGTTTTCCTTCCTCTTTATGCCTAATCCCCTCCCCTCCGCTCCATCGGCCGTCTCTTGCGGGCCCCACGCTCTCTTGTTCTTTTCCCCGCCATCTTCGTTATTATTGTTATTTCTTCTTCTTCTTCTTCTTCTTCTTCTTCTTCTTCTTCTTCTTCATAATAATAATAATAATAATAATAATAATAATTATAGTTATAGTTATAGTTATAATTATAATAATAGTAATAATAACAATAGTAGTAATAACCGGAAGACGGAGAAAAATAATTACGAGAAAGAAGAAGATGACTCTACTATACTGCCAAAATCGCAAAAAGGGGTGCAACACGAGGACTTCCCAGGAGGTCACCCATCCTAGTACTACTCTCGCCCAAGCACGCTTAACTGCGGAGTTCTGATGGGATCCGGTGCTCTAGTGCTGGTATGATCGCACCCGTTTAACTTATGTTTTCCTTCCTCTTTATGCCTAATCCCCTCCCCTTCGCTCCATCGGCCGTCTCTTGCGGGCCTCACGCTCTCTTGTTCTTCTCCCTGCCATCTTCGTTATTATTGTTATTTCTTCTTCTTCTTCTTCTTCTTCTTCTTCTTCTTCATAATAATAATAATAATAATAATAATATAATAATAATAATAATAATAATAATAATAATAATAATAATTATAGTTATAATTATAATAATAGTAATAATAACAATAGTAGTAATAACCGGAAGACGGAGAGAAATAATTACGAGCAAGAAGAAGATGACTCTACTATACTGCCAAAATCGCAAAAAGGGGTGCAACACGAGGACTTCCCAGGAGGTCACCCATCCTAGTACTACTCTCGCCCAAGCACGCTTAACTACGAAGTTCTGATGGGATCCGGTGCTCTAGTGCTGGTATGATCGCACCCGTTTAACTTATGTTTTCCTTCCTCTTTATGCCTAATCCCCTCCCCTCCGCTCCATCGGCCGTCTCTTGCGGGCCCCACGCTCTCTTGTTCTTCTCCCCGCCATCTTCGTTATTATTGTTATTTCTTCTTCTTCTTCTTCTTCTTCTTCTTCTTCTTCTTCTTCTTCTTCTTCATAATAATAATAATAATAATATAATAATAATAATAATTATAGTTATAGTTATAATTATAATAATAGTAATAATAACAATAGTAGTAATAACCGGAAGACGGAGAAAAATAATTACGAGCAAGAAGAAGATGACTCTACTATACTGCCAAAATCGCAAAAAGGGGTGCAACACGAGGACTTCCCAGGAGGTCACCTATCCTAGTACTACTCTCGCCCAAGCACGCTTAACTGCGGAGTTCTGATGGGATCCGGTGCTCTAGTGCTGGTATAATCGCACCCGTTTAACTTATGTTTTCCTTCCTCTTTATGCCTAATCCCCTCCCCTCCGCTCCATCGGCCGTCTCTTGCGGGCCCCACGCTCTCTTGTTCTTCTCTCCGCCATCTTCGTTATTATTGTTATTTCTTCTTCTTTTTCTTCATAATAATAATAATAATAATATAATAATAATAATAATAATAGTTATAGTTATAGTTATAATTATAATAATAGTAATAATAACAATAGTAGTAATAACCGGAAGACGGAGAAAAATAATTACGAGCAAGAAGAAGATGACTCTACTATACTGCCAAAATCGCAAAAAGGGGTGCAACACGAGGACTTCCCAAGAGGTCACCCATCCTAGTACTACTCTCGCCCAAGCACGCTTGACTGCGAAGTTCTGATGGGATCCGGTGCTCTAGTGCTGGTATGATCGCACCCGTTTAACTTATGTTTTCCTTCCTCTTTATGCCTAATCCCCTCCCCTCCGCTCCATCGGCCGTCTCTTGCGGGCCCCACGCTCTCTTGTTCTTCTTTCCGCCATCTTCGTTATTATTGTTATTTCTTCTTCTTCTTCTTCTTCTTCTTCATAATAATAATAATAATAATATAATAATAATAATAATAATTATAGTTATAGTTATAATTATAATAATAGTAATAATAACAATAGTAGTAATAACCGGAAGACGGAGAAAAATAATTACGAGCAAGAAGAAGATGACTCTACTATACTGCCAAAATCGCAAAAAGGGGTGCAACACGAGGACTTCCCAGGAGGTCACCCATCCTAGTACTACTCTCGCCCAAGCACTCTTGACTGCGAAGTTCTGATGGGATCCGGTGCTCTAGTGCTGGTATGATCGCACCCGTTTAACTTATGTTTTCCTTCCTCTTTATGCCTAATCCCCTCCCCTCCGCTACATCGGCCGTCTCTTGCGGGCCCCACGCTCTCTTGTTCTTCTCCCCGCCATCTTCGTTATTATTGTTATTTCTTCTTCTTCTTCTTCTTCTTCTTCTTCTTCATAATAATAATAATAATAATATAATAATAATAATAATAATTATAGTTATAGTTATAGTTATAATTATAATAATAGTAATAATAACAATAGTAGTAATAACCGGAAGACGGAGAAAAATAATTACGAGCAAGAAGAAGATGACTCTACTATACTGCCAAAATCGCAAAAAAGGGTGCTACACGAGGACTTCCCAGGCGGTCACCGATCCTAGTACTACTCTCGCCCAAGCACGCTTAACTGCGGAGTTCTGATGGGATCCGGTGCTCTAGTGCTGGTATGATCGCACCCGTTTAACTTAAGTTTTCCTTCCTCTTTATGCCTAATCCCCTCCCCTCCGCTCCATCGGCCGTCTCTTGCGGGCCCCACGCTCTCTTGTTCTTCTCCCCGCCATCTTCGTTATTATTGTTATTTCTTCTTCTTCTTCTTCTTCATAATAATAATAATAATAATAATATAATAATAATAATTATTATTATAGTTATAGTTATAGTTATAATTATAATAATAGTAATAATAACAATAGTAGTAATAACCGGAAGACGGAGAAAAATAATTACGAGCAAGAAGAAGATGACTCTACTATACTGCCAAAATCGCAAAAAGGGGTGCAACACGAGGACTTCTCAGGAGGTCACCCATCCTAGTACTACTCTCGCCCAAGCACGCTTTACTGCGGAGTTCTGATGGGATCCGGTGCTCTAGTGCTGGTATGATCGCACCCGTTTAACTTATGTTTTCCTTCCTCTTTATGCCTAATCCCCTCCCCTCCGCTCCATCGGCCGTCTCTTGCGGGCCCCACGCTCTCTTGTTCTTCTCCCCGCCATCTTCGTTATTATTGTTATTTCTTCTTCTTCTTCTTCTTCTTCTTCTTCTTCTTCTTCATAATAATAATAATAATAATATAATAATAATAATAATAATAATTATAGTTATAGTTATATTTATAATTATAATAATAGTAATAATAACAATAGTAGTAATAACCGGAAGACGGAGAAAAATAATTACGAGCAAGAAGAAGATGACTCTACTATACTGCCAAAATCGCAAAAAGGGGTGCAACACGAGGACTTCCCAGGAGGTCACCCATCCTAGTACTACTCTCGCCCAAGCACGCTTAACTGCGGAGTTCGGATGGGATCCGGTGCTCTAGTGCTGGTATGATCGCACCCGTTTAACTTATGTTTTCCTTCCTCTTAATGCCTAATCCCCTCCCCTCCGCTCCATCGGCCGTCTCTTGCGGGCCCCACGCTCTCTTGTTCTTCTCCCCGCCATCTTCGTTATTATTGTTATTTCTTCTTCTTCTTCTTCATAATAATAATAATAATAATATAATAATAATAATAATAATAATTATAGTTATAGTTATAATTATAATAATAGTAATAATAACAATAGTAGTAATAACCGGAAGACGGAGAAAAATAATTACGAGCAAGAAGAAGATGACTCTACTATACTGCCAAAATCGCAAAAAGGGGTGCAACACGAGGACTTCCCAGGAGGTCACCCATCCTAGTACTACTCTCGCCCAAGCACGCTTAACTGCGAAGTTCTGATGGGATCCGGTGCTCTAGTGCTGGTATGATCGCACCCGTTTAACTTATGTTTTCCTTCCTCTTTATGCCTAATCCCCTCCCCTCCGCTCCATCGGCCGTCTCTTGCGGGCCCCACGCTCTCTTGTTCTTCTCCCCGCCATCTTCGTTATTATTGTTATTTCTTCTTCTTCTTCTTCTTCTTCATAATAATAATAATAATAATAATAATAATAATTATAGTTATAGTTATAGTTATAATTATAATAATAGTAATAATAACAATAGTAGTAATAACCGGAAGACGGAGAAAAATAATTACTAGCAAGAAGAAGATGACTCTACTATACTGCCAAAATCGCAAAAAGGGGTGCAACACGAGGACTTTCCAGGAGGTCACCCATCCTAGTACTACTCTCGCCCAAGCACGCTTAACTGCGGAGTTCTGATGGGATCCGGTGCTCTAGTGCTGGTATGATCGCCCCCGTTTAACTTATGTTTTCCTTCCTCTTTATGCCTAATCCCCTCCGCTCCGCTCCATCGGCCGTCTCTTGCGGGCCCCACGCTCTCTTTTTCTTCTCCCCGCCATCTTCGTTATTATTGTTATTTCTTCTTCTTCTTCTTCTTCTTCATAATAATAATAATAATAATATAATAATAATAATAATAATTATAGTTATAGTTATAATTATAATAATAGTAATAATAACAATAGTAGTAATAACCGGAAGACGGAGAAAAATAATTACTGAGCAAGAAGAAGATGACACTACTATACTGCCAAAATCGCAAAAAGGGGTGCAACACGAGGACTTCCCAGGAGGTCACCCATCCTAGTACTACTGTCGCCCAAGCACGCTTAACTGCGGAGTTCTGATGGGATCCGGTGCTCTAGTGCTGGTATGATCGCACCCGTTTAACTTATGTTTTCCTTCCTCTTTATGCCTAATCCCCTCCCCTCCGCTACATCGGCCGTCTCTTGCGGGCCCCACGCTCTCTTGTTCTTCTCCCCGCCATCTTCGTTATTATTGTTATTTCTTCTTCTTCTTCTTCTTCATAATAATAATAATAATATAATAATATAATAATAATAATAATTATAGTTATAGTTATAATTATAATAATAGTAATAATAACAATAGTAGTAATAACCGGAAGACGGAGAAAAATAATTACGAGCAAGAAGAAGATGACTCTACTATACTGCCAAAATCGCAAAAAGGGGTGCAACACGAAGACTTCCCAGGAGGTCACCCATCCTAGTACTACTCTCGCCCAAGCACGATTAACTGCGGAGTTCTGATGGGATCCGGTGCTCTAGTGCTGGTATGATCGCACCCGTTTAACTTATGTTTTCCTTCCTCTTTATGCCTAATCCCCTCCCCTCCGCTCCATCGGCCGTCTCTTGCGGGCCCCACGCTCTCTTGTTCTTCTCCCCGCCATCTTCGTTATTATTGTTATTTCTTCTTCTTCTTCTTCATAATAATAAAAATAATAATAATAATAATAATTATAGTTATAGTTATAGTTATAATTATAATAATAGTAATAATAACAATAGTAGTAATAACCGGAAGACGGAGAAAAATAATTACTAGCAAGAAGAAGATGACTCTACTATACTGCCAAAATCGCAAAAAGGGGTGCAACACGAGGACTTCCCAGGAGGTCACCCATCCTAGTACTACTCTCGCCTAAGCACGCTTAACTGCGGAGTTCTGATGGGATCCGGTGCTCTAGTGCTGGTATGATCGCACCCGTTTAACTTATGTTTTCCTTCCTCTTTATGCCTAATCCCCTCCCCTCCGCTCCATCGGCCGTCTCTTGCGGGCCCTACGCTCTCTTGTTCTTCTCCCCGCCATCTTCGTTATTATTGTTATTTCTTCTTCTTCTTCTTCTTCTTCTTCTTCTTCTTCATAATAATAATAATATAATAATAATAATTATAGTTATAGTTATAATTATAATAATAGTAATAATAACAATACTAGTAATAACCGGAAGACGGAGAAAAATAATTACGAGCAAGAAGAAGATGACTCTACTATACTGCCAAAATCGCAAAAAAGGGTGCAACACGAGGACTTCCCAGGAGGTAACCCATCCTAGTACTACTCTCGCCCAAGCACGCTTAACTGCGGAGTTCTGATGGGATCCGGTGCTCTAGTGCTGGTATGATCGCACCCGTTTAACTTATGTTTTCCTTCCTCTTTATGCCTAATCCCCTCCCCTCCGCTACATCGGCCGTCTCTTGCGGGCCCCACGCTCTCTTGTTCTTCTCCCCGCCATCTTCGTTATTATTGTTATTTCTTCTTCTTCTTCTTCTTCTTCTTCTTCTTCTTCATAATAATAATAATAATAATAAAATAATAATAATAATAATTATAGTTATAGTTATAGTTATAATTATAATAATATTAATAATAACAATAGTAGTAATAACCGGAAGACGGAGAAAAATAATTACGAGCAAGAAGAAGATGACTCTACTATACTGCCAAAATCGCAAAAAGGGGTGCAACACGAGGACTTCCCAGGAGGTCACCCATCCTAGTACTACTCTCGCCCAAGCACGCTTAACTGCGGAGTTCTGATGGGATCCGGTGCTCTAGTGCTGGTATGATCGCACCCGTTTAACTTAAGTTTTCCTTCCTCTTTATGCCTAATCCCCTCCCCTCCGCTCCATCGGCCGTCTCTTGCGGGCCCCACGCTCTCTTGTTCTTCTCCCCGCCATCTTCGTTATTATTGTTATTTCTTCTTCTTCTTCTTCTTCTTCATAATAATAATAATAATAATATAATAATAATAATAATTATTATATTTATAGTTATAGTTATAATTATAATAATAGTAATAATAACAATAGTAGTAATAACCGGAAGATGGAGAAAAATAATTACCCATCCTAGTACTACTCTCGCCCAAGCACGCTTAACTGCGGAGTTCTGATGGGATCCGGTGCTCTAGTGCTGGTATGATCGCACCCGTTTAACTTATGTTTTCCTTCCTCTTTATGCCTAATCCCCTCCCCTCCGCTCCATCGGCCGTCTCTTGCGGGCCCCACGCTCTCTTGTTCTTCTCCCCGCCATCTTCGTTATTATTGTTATTTCTTCTTCTTCTTCTTCTTCTTCTTCTTCATAATAATAATAATAATAATATAATAATAATAATAATAATTATAGTTATAGTTATAATTATAATAATAGTAATAATAACAATAGTAGTAATAACCGGAAGACGGAGAAAAATAATTACGAGCAAGAAGAAGATGACACTACTATACTGCCAAAATCGCAAAAAGGGGTGCAACACGAGGACTTCCCAGGAGGTCACCCATCCTAGTACTACTCTCGCCCAAGCACGCTTAACTGCGGAGTTCTGATGGGATCCGGTGCTCTAGTGCTGGTATGATCGCACCCGTTTAACTTATGTTTTTCTTCCTCTTTATGCCTAATCCCCTCCCCTCCGCTCCATCGGCCGTCTCTTGCGGGCCCCACGCTCTCTTGTTCTTCTCCCCGCCATCTTCGTTATTATTGTTATTTCTTCTTCTTCTTCTTCTTCTTCATAATAATAATAATAATAATAATAATAATAATAATATAATAATAATAATAATAATTATTATAGTTATAGTTATAATTATAATAATAGTAATAATAACAATAGTAGTAATAACCGGAAGACGGAGAAAAATAATTACGAGCAAGAAGAAGATGACTCTACTATACTGCCAAAATCGCAAAAAGGGGTGCAACACGAGGACTTCCCAGGAGGTCACCCATCCTAGTACTACTCTCGCCCAAGCACGCTTAACTGCGAAGTTCTGATGGGATCCGGTGCTCTAGTGCTGGTATGATCGCACCCGTTTAACTTATGTTTTTCTTCCTCTTTATGCCTAATCCCCTCCCCTCCGCTCCATCGGCCGTCTCTTGCGGGCCCCACGCTCTCTTGTTCTTCTCCCCGCCATCTTCGTTATTATTGTTATTTCTTCTTATTCTTCTTCTTCTTCTTCTTCATAATAATAATTATAATATTAATAATTATTATAGTTATAGTTATAGTTATAATTATAATAATAGTAATAATAACAATAGTAGTAATAACCGGAAGACGGAGAAAAATAATTACGAGCAAGAAGAAGATGACTCTACTATACTGCCAAAATCGCAAAAAGGGGTGCAACACGAGGACTTCCCAGGAGGTCACCCATCCTAGTACTACTCTCGCCCAAACACGCTTAACTGCGGAGTTCTGATGGGATCCGGTGCTCTAGTGCTGGTATGATCGCACCCGTTTAACTTATGTTTTCCTTCCTCTTTATGCCTAATCCCCTCCCCTCCGCTCCATCGGCCGTCTCTTGCGGGCCCCACGCTCTCTTGTTCTTCTCCCCGCTATCTTCGTTATTATTGTTATTTTTTCTTCTTCTTCATAATAATAATAATAATAATATAATAATAATAATAATAATTATAGTTTTAGTTATATTTATAGTTATAATTATAATAATAGTAATAATAACAATAGTAGTAATAACCGGAAGACGGAGAAAAATAATTACGAGCAAGAAGAAGATGACTCTACTATACTGCCAAAATCGCAAAAAGGGGTGCAACACGAGGACTTCCCAGGAGGTCACCCATCCTAGTACTACTCTCGCACAAGCACGCTTAACTGCGGAGTTCTGATGGGATTCGGTGCTCTAGTGCTGGTATGATCGCACCCGTTTAACTTATGTTTTCCTTCCTCTTTATGCCTAATCCCCTCCCCTCCGCTCCATCGGCCGTCTCTTGCGGGCCCCACGCTCTCTTGTTCTTCTCCCCGCCATCTTCGTTATTATTGTTATTTCTTCTTCTTCTTCTTCTTCATAATAATAATAATAATAATATAATAATAATAATAATAATTATAGTTATAGTTATAATTATAACAATAGTAATAATAACAATAGTAGTAATAACCGGAAGACGGAGAAAAATAATTACGAGCAAGAAGAAGATGACTCTACTATACTGCCAAAATCGCAAAAAGGGGTGCAACACGGGGACTTCCCAGGAGGTCACCCATCCTAGTACTACTCTCGCCCAAGCACGCTTAACTGCGAAGTTCTGATGGGATCCGGTGCTCTAGTGCTGGTATGATCGCACCCGTTTAACTTATGTTTTCATTCCTCTTTATGCCTAATCCCCTCCCCTCCGCTCCATCGGCCGTCTCTTGCGGGTCCCACGCTCTCTTGTTCTTCTCCCCGCCATCTTCGTTATTATTGTTATTTCTTCTTCTTCTTCTTCTTCATAATAATAATAATAATAATAATAATTATAGTTATAGTTATAGTTATAATTATAACAATAGTAATAATAACAATAGTAGTAATAACCGGAAGACGGAGAAAAATAATTACGAGCAAGAAGAAGATGACTCTACTATACTGCCAAAATCGCAAAAAGGGGTGCAACACGAGGACTTCCCAGGAGGTCACCCATCCTAGTACTACTCTCGCCCAAGCACGCTTAACTGCGGAGTTCGGATGGGATCCGGTGCTCTAGTGCTGGTATGATCGCACCCGTTTAACTTATGTTTTCCTTCCTCTTAATGCCTAATCCCCTCCCCTCCGCTCCATCGGCCGTCTCTTGCGGGCCCCACGCTCTCTTGTTCTTCTCCCCGCCATCTTCGTTATTATTGTTATTTCTTCTTCTTCTTCTTCTTCTTCTTCATAATAATAATAATAATAATAATAATTATAGTTATAGTTATAGTTATAATTATAACAATAGTAATAATAACAATAGTAGTAATAACCGGAAGACGGAGAAAAATAATTACGAGCAAGAAGAAGATGACTCTACTATACTGCCAAAATCGCAAAAAGGGGTGCAACACGAGGACTTCCCAGGAGGTCACCCATCCTAGTACTACTCTCGCCCAAGCACGCTTAACTGCGGAGTTCTGATGGGATCCGGTGCTCTAGTGCTGATATGATCGCACCCGTTTAACTTATGTTTTCCTTCCTCTTTATGCCTAATCCCCTCCCCTCCCCTCCGCTCCATCGGCCGTCTCTTGCGGGCCCCACGCTCTCTTGTTCTTCTCCCCGCCATCTTCGTTATTATTGTTATTTCTTCTTCTTCTTCTTCTTCTTCTTCTTCTTCATAATAATAATAATAATAATATAATAATAATAATAATAATTATAGTTATAGTTATAATTATAACAATAGTAATAATAACAATAGTAGTAATAACCGGAAGACGGAGAAAAATAATTACGAGCAAGAAGAAGATGACTCTACTATACTGCCAAAATCGTAAAAAGGGGTGCAACACGAGGACTTCCCAGGAGGTCACCCATCCTAGTACTACTCTCGCCCAAGCACGCTTAACTGCGGAGTTCTGATGGGATCCGGTGCTCTAGTGCTGGTATGATCGCACCCGTTTAACTTATGTTTTCCTTCCTCTTTATGCCTAATCCCCTCCCCTCCGCTCCATCGGCCGTCTCTTGCGGGCCCCACGCTCTCTTGTTCTTCTCCCCGCCATCTTCGTTATTATTGTTATTTCTTCTTCTTCTTCTTCTTCATAATAATAATAATAATAATATAATAATAATAATAATAATTATAGTTATAGTTATAGTTATAATTATAACAATAGTAATAATAACAATAGTAGTAATAACCGGAAGACGGAGAAAAATAATTACGAGCAAGAAGAAGATGACTCTACTATACTGCCAAAATCGCAAAAAGGGGTGCAACACGAGGACTTCCCAGGAGGTCACCCATCCTAGTACTACTCTCGCCCAAGCACGCTTAACTGCGGAGTTCTGATGGGATCCGGTGCTCTAGTGCTGGTATGATCGCACCCGTTTAACTTATGTTTTCCTTCCTCTTTATGCCTAATCCCCTCCCCTCCGCTCCATCGGCCGTCTCTTGCGGGCCCCACGCTCTCTTGTTCTTCTCCCTGCCATCTTCGTTATTATTGTTATTTCTTCTTCTTCTTCTTCTTCTTCTTCATAATAATAATAATAATAATATAATAATAATAATAATAATTATAGTTATAGTTATAGTTATAATTATAACAATAGTAATAATAACAATAGTAGTAATAACCGGAAGACGGAGAAAAATAATTACGAGCAAGAAGAAGATGACTCTACTATACTGCCAAAATCGCAAAAAGGGGTGCAACACGAGGACTTCCCAGGAGGTCACCCATCCTAGTACTACTCTCGCCCAAGCACGCTTAACTGCGGAGTTCTGATGGGATCCGGTGCTCTAGTGCTGGTATGATCGCACCCGTTTAACTTATGTTTTCCTTCCTCTTTATGCCTAATCCCCTCCCCTCCGCTCCATCGGCCGTCTCTTGCGGGCCCCACGCTCTCTTGTTCTTCTCCCCGCCATCTTCGTTATTATTGTTATTTCTTCTTCTTCTTCTTCTTCTTCATAATAATAATAATAATAATATAATAATAATAATAATAATTATAGTTATAGTTATAATTATACCAATAGTAATAATAACAATAGTAGTAATAACCGGAAGACGGAGAAAAATAATTACGAGCAAGAAGAAGATGACTCTACTATACTGCCAAAATCGCAAAAAGGGGTGCAACACGAGGACTTCCCAGGAGGTCACCCATCCTAGTACTACTCTCGCCCAAGCACGCTTAACTGCGGAGTTCTGATGGGATCCGGTGCTCTAGTGCTGGTATGATCGCACCCGTTTAACTTATGTTTTCCTTCCTCTTTATGCCTAATCCCCTCCCCTCCGCTCCATCGGCCGTCTCTTGCGGGCCCCACGCTCTCTTGTTCTTCTCCCCGCCATCTCCGTTATTATTGTTATTTCTTCTTCTTCTTCTTCTTCTTCTTCTTCATAATAATAATAATAATAATATAATAATAATAATAATAATTATAGTTATAGTTATAGTTATAATTATAACAATAGTAATAATAACAATAGTAGTAATAACCGGAAGACGGAGAAAAATAATTACGAGCAAGAAGAAGATGACTCTACTATACTGCCAAAATCGCAAAAAGGGGTGCAACACGAGGACTTCCCAGGAGGTCACCCATCCTAGTACTACTCTCGCCCAAGCACGCTTAACTGCGGAGTTCTGATGGGATCCGGTGCTCTAGTGCTGGTATGATCGCACCCGTTTAACTTATGTTTTCCTTCCTCTTTATGCCTAATCCCCTCCCCTCCGCTCCATCGGCCGTCTCTTGCGGGCCCCACGCTCTCTTGTTCTTCTCCCCGCCATCTCCGTTATTATTGTTATTTCTTCTTCTTCTTCTTCTTCTTCTTCTTCTTCATAATAATAATAATAATAATATAATAATAATAATAATAATTATAGTTATAGTTATAGTTATAATTATAACAATAGTAATAATAACAATAGTAGTAATAACCGGAAGACGGAGAAAAATAATTACGAGCAAGAAGAAGATGACTCTACTATACTGCCAAAATCGCAAAAAGGGGTGCAACACGAGGACTTCCCAGGAGGTCACCCATCCTAGTACTACTCTCGCCCAAGCACGCTTAACTGCGGAGTTCTGATGGGATCCGGTGCTCTAGTGCTGGTATGATCGCACCCGTTTAACTTATGTTTTCCTTCCTCTTTATGCCTAATCCCCTCCCCTCCGCTCCATCGGCCGTCTCTTGCGGGCCCCACGCTCTCTTGTTCTTCTCCCCGCCATCTCTGTTATTATTGTTATTTCTTCTTCTTCTTCTTCTTCTTCATAATAATAATAATAATAATAATATAATAATAATAATAATAATTATAGTTATAGTTATAGTTATAATTATAACAATAGTAATAATAACAATAGTAGTAATAACCGGAAGACGGAGAAAAATAATTACGAGCAAGAAGAAGATGACTCTACTATACTGCCAAAATCGCAAAAAGGGGTGCAACACGAGGACTTCCCAGGAGGTCACCCATCCTAGTACTACTCTCGCCCAAGCACGCTTAACTGCGAAGTTCTGATGGGATCCGGTGCTCTAGTGCTGGTATGATCGCACCCGTTTAACTTATGTTTTCCTTCCTCTTTATGCCTAATCCCCTCCCCTCCGCTCCATCGGCCGTCTCTTGCGGGCCCCACGCTCTCTTGTTCTTCTCCCCGCCATCTCCGTTATTATTGTTATTTCTTCTTCTTCTTCTTCTTCTTCTTCTTCATAATAATAATAATAATAATATAATAATAATAATAATAATTATAGTTATAGTTATAGTTATAATTATAACAATAGTAATAATAACAATAGTAGTAATAACCGGAAGACGGAGAAAAATAATTACGAGCAAGAAGAAGATGACTCTACTATACTGCCAAAATCGCAAAAAGGGGTGCAACACGAGGACTTCCCAGGAGGTCACCCATCCTAGTACTACTCTCGCCCAAGCACGCTTAACTGCGGAGTTCTGATGGGATCCGGTGCTCTAGTGCTGGTATGATCGCACCCGTTTAACTTATGTTTTCCTTCCTCTTTATGCCTAATCCCCTCCCCTCCGCTCCATCGGCCGTCTCTTGCGGGCCCCACGCTCTCTTGTTCTTCTCCCCGCCATCTCCGTTATTATTGTTATTTCTTCTTCTTCTTCTTCTTCTTCTTCTTCATAATAATAATAATAATAATATAATAATAATAATAATAATTATAGTTATAGTTATAGTTATAATTATAACAATAGTAATAATAACAATAGTAGTAATAACCGGAAGACGGAGAAAAATAATTACGAGCAAGAAGAAGATGACTCTACTATACTGCCAAAATCGCAAAAAGGGGTGCAACACGAGGACTTCCCAGGAGGTCACCCATCCTAGTACTACTCTCGCCCAAGCACGCTTAACTGCGGAGTTCTGATGGGATCCGGTGCTCTAGTGCTGGTATGATCGCACCCGTTTAACTTATGTTTTCCTTCCTCTTTATGCCTAATCCCCTCCCCTCCGCTCCATCGGCCGTCTCTTGCGGGCCCCACGCTCTCTTGTTCTTCTCCCCGCCATCTCCGTTATTATTGTTATTTCTTCTTCTTCTTCTTCTTCTTCTTCATAATAATAATAATAATAATATAATAATAATAATAATTATTATAGTTATAGTTATAGTTATAATTATAACAATAGTAATAATAACAATAGTAGTAATAACCGGAAGACGGAGAAAAATAATTACGAGCAAGAAGAAGATGACTCTACTATACTGCCAAAATCGCAAAAAGGGGTGCAACACGAGGACTTCCCAGGAGGTCACCCATCCTAGTACTACTCTCGCCCAAGCACGCTTAACTGCGGAGTTCTGATGGGATCCGGTGCTCTAGTGCTGGTATGATCGCACCCGTTTAACTTATGTTTTCCTTCCTCTTTATGCCTAATCCCCTCCCCTCCGCTCCATCGGCCGTCTCTTGCGGGCCCCACGCTCTCTTGTTCTTCTCCCCGCCATCTCCGTTATTATTGTTATTTCTTCTTCTTCTTCTTCTTCTTCATAATAATAATAATAATAATATAATAATAATAATAATAATTATAGTTATAGTTATAGTTATAATTATAACAATAGTAATAATAACAATAGTAGTAATAACCGGAAGACGGAGAAAAATAATTACGAGCAAGAAGAAGATGACTCTACTATACTGCCAAAATCGCAAAAAGGGGTGCAACACGAGGACTTCCCAGGAGGTCACCCATCCTAGTACTACTCTCGCCCAAGCACGCTTAACTGCGGAGTTCTGATGGGATCCGGTGCTCTAGTGCTGGTATGATCGCACCCGTTTAACTTATGTTTTCCTTCCTCTTTATGCCTAATCCCCTCCCCTCCGCTCCATCGGCCGTCTCTTGCGGGCCCCACGCTCTCTTGTTCTTCTCCCCGCCATCTCCGTTATTATTGTTATTTCTTCTTCTTCTTCTTCTTCTTCATAATAATAATAATAATAATATAATAATAATAATAATAATTATAGTTATAGTTATAGTTATAATTATAACAATAGTAATAATAACAATAGTAGTAATAACCGGAAGACGGAGAAAAATAATTACGAGCAAGAAGAAGATGACTCTACTATACTGCCAAAATCGCAAAAAGGGGTGCAACACGAGGACTTCCCAGGAGGTCACCCATCCTAGTACTACTCTCGCCCAAGCACGCTTAACTGCGGAGTTCTGATGGGATCCGGTGCTCTAGTGCTGGTATGATCGCACCCGTTTAACTTATGTTTTCCTTCCTCTTTATGCCTAATCCCCTCCCCTCCGCTCCATCGGCCGTCTCTTGCGGGCCCCACGCTCTCTTGTTCTTCTCCCCGCCATCTCCGTTATTATTGTTATTTCTTCTTCTTCTTCTTCTTCTTCATAATAATAATAATAATAATATAATAATAATAATAATAATTATAGTTATAGTTATAGTTATAATTATAACAATAGTAATAATAACAATAGTAGTAATAACCGGAAGACGGAGAAAAATAATTACGAGCAAGAAGAAGATGACTCTACTATACTGCCAAAATCGCAAAAAGGGGTGCAACACGAGGACTTCCCAGGAGGTCACCCATCCTAGTACTACTCTCGCCCAAGCACGCTTAACTGCGGAGTTCTGATGGGATCCGGTGCTCTAGTGCTGGTATGATCGCACCCGTTTAACTTATGTTTTCCTTCCTCTTTATGCCTAATCCCCTCCCCTCCGCTCCATCGGCCGTCTCTTGCGGGCCCCACGCTCTCTTGTTCTTCTCCCCGCCATCTCCGTTATTATTGTTATTTCTTCTTCTTCTTCTTCTTCTTCTTCATAATAATAATAATAATAATATAATAATAATAATAATAATTATAGTTATAGTTATAGTTATAATTATAACAATAGTAATAATAACAATAGTAGTAATAACCGGAAGACGGAGAAAAATAATTACGAGCAAGAAGAAGATGACTCTACTATACTGCCAAAATCGCAAAAAGGGGTGCAACACGAGGACTTCCCAGGAGGTCACCCATCCTAGTACTACTCTCGCCCAAGCACGCTTAACTGCGGAGTTCTGATGGGATCCGGTGCTCTAGTGCTGGTATGATCGCACCCGTTTAACTTATGTTTTCCTTCCTCTTTATGCCTAATCCCCTCCCCTCCGCTCCATCGGCCGTCTCTTGCGGGCCCCACGCTCTCTTGTTCTTCTCCCCGCCATCTCCGTTATTATTGTTATTTCTTCTTCTTCTTCTTCTTCTTCTTCATAATAATAATAATAATAATATAATAATAATAATAATAATTATAGTTATAGTTATAGTTATAATTATAACAATAGTAGTAATAACCGGAAGACGGAGAAAAATAATTACGAGCAAGAAGAAGATGACTCTACTATACTGCCAAAATCGCAAAAAGGGGTGCAACACGAGGACTTCCCAGGAGGTCACCCATCCTAGTACTACTCTCGCCCAAGCACGCTTAACTGCGGAGTTCTGATGGGATCCGGTGCTCTAGTGCTGGTATGATCGCACCCGTTTAACTTATGTTTTCCTTCCTCTTTATGCCTAATCCCCTCCCCTCCGCTCCATCGGCCGTCTCTTGCGGGCCCCACGCTCTCTTGTTCTTCTCCCCGCCATCTCCGTTATTATTGTTATTTCTTCTTCTTCTTCTTCTTCTTCTTCATAATAATAATAATAATAATATAATAATAATAATAATAATTATAGTTATAGTTATAGTTATAATTATAACAATAGTAATAATAACAATAGTAGTAATAACCGGAAGACGGAGAAAAATAATTACGAGCAAGAAGAAGATGACTCTACTATACTGCCAAAATCGCAAAAAGGGGTGCAACACGAGGACTTCCCAGGAGGTCACCCATCCTAGTACTACTCTCGCCCAAGCACGCTTAACTGCGGAGTTCTGATGGGATCCGGTGCTCTAGTGCTGGTATGATCGCACCCGTTTAACTTATGTTTTCCTTCCTCTTTATGCCTAATCCCCTCCCCTCCGCTCCATCGGCCGTCTCTTGCGGGCCCCACGCTCTCTTGTTCTTCTCCCCGCCATCTCCGTTATTATTGTTATTTCTTCTTCTTCTTCTTCTTCTTCATAATAATAATAATAATAATATAATAATAATAATAATAATTATAGTTATAGTTATAGTTATAATTATAACAATAGTAATAATAACAATAGTAGTAATAACCGGAAGACGGAGAAAAATAATTACGAGCAAGAAGAAGATGACTCTACTATACTGCCAAAATCGCAAAAAGGGGTGCAACACGAGGACTTCCCAGGAGGTCACCCATCCTAGTACTACTCTCGCCCAAGCACGCTTAACTGCGGAGTTCTGATGGGATCCGGTGCTCTAGTGCTGGTATGATCGCACCCGTTTAACTTATGTTTTCCTTCCTCTTTATGCCTAATCCCCTCCCCTCCGCTCCATCGGCCGTCTCTTGCGGGCCCCACGCTCTCTTGTTCTTCTCCCCGCCATCTCCGTTATTATTGTTATTTCTTCTTCTTCTTCTTCTTCTTCTTCTTCTTCATAATAATAATAATAATATAATAATAATAATAATAATTATAGTTATAGTTATAGTTATAATTATAACAATAGTAATAATAACAATAGTAGTAATAACCGGAAGACGGAGAAAAATAATTACGAGCAAGAAGAAGATGACTCTACTATACTGCCAAAATCGCAAAAAGGGGTGCAACACGAGGACTTCCCAGGAGGTCACCCATCCTAGTACTACTCTCGCCCAAGCACGCTTAACTGCGGAGTTCTGATGGGATCCGGTGCTCTAGTGCTGGTATGATCGCACCCGTTTAACTTATGTTTTCCTTCCTCTTTATGCCTAATCCCCTCCCCTCCGCTCCATCGGCCGTCTCTTGCGGGCCCCACGCTCTCTTGTTCTTCTCCCCGCCATCTCCGTTATTATTGTTATTTCTTCTTCTTCTTCTTCTTCTTCTTCATAATAATAATAATAATAATATAATAATAATAATAATAATTATAGTTATAGTTATAGTTATAATTATAACAATAGTAATAATAACAATAGTAGTAATAACCGGAAGACGGAGAAAAATAATTACGAGCAAGAAGAAGATGACTCTACTATACTGCCAAAATCGCAAAAAGGGGTGCAACACGAGGACTTCCCAGGAGGTCACCCATCCTAGTACTACTCTCGCCCAAGCACGCTTAACTGCGGAGTTCTGATGGGATCCGGTGCTCTAGTGCTGGTATGATCGCACCCGTTTAACTTATGTTTTCCTTCCTCTTTATGCCTAATCCCCTCCCCTCCGCTCCATCGGCCGTCTCTTGCGGGCCCCACGCTCTCTTGTTCTTCTCCCCGCCATCTCCGTTATTATTGTTATTTCTTCTTCTTCTTCTTCTTCTTCATAATAATAATAATAATAATATAATAATAATAATAATAATAATTATAGTTATAGTTATAGTTATAATTATAACAATAGTAATAATAACAATAGTAGTAATAACCGGAAGACGGAGAAAAATAATTACGAGCAAGAAGAAGATGACTCTACTATACTGCCAAAATCGCAAAAAGGGGTGCAACACGAGGACTTCCCAGGAGGTCACCCATCCTAGTACTACTCTCGCCCAAGCACGCTTAACTGCGGAGTTCTGATGGGATCCGGTGCTCTAGTGCTGGTATGATCGCACCCGTTTAACTTATGTTTTCCTTCCTCTTTATGCCTAATCCCCTCCCCTCCGCTCCATCGGCCGTCTCTTGCGGGCCCCACGCTCTCTTGTTCTTCTCCCCGCCATCTCCGTTATTATTGTTATTTCTTCTTCTTCTTCTTCTTCTTCATAATAATAATAATAATATAATAATAATAATAATAATAATTATAGTTATAGTTATAGTTATAATTATAACAATAGTAATAATAACAATAGTAGTAATAACCGGAAGACGGAGAAAAATAATTACGAGCAAGAAGAAGATGACTCTACTATACTGCCAAAATCGCAAAAAGGGGTGCAACACGAGGACTTCCCAGGAGGTCACCCATCCTAGTACTACTCTCGCCCAAGCACGCTTAACTGCGGAGTTCTGATGGGATCCGGTGCTCTAGTGCTGGTATGATCGCACCCGTTTAACTTATGTTTTCCTTCCTCTTTATGCCTAATCCCCTCCCCTCCGCTCCATCGGCCGTCTCTTGCGGGCCCCACGCTCTCTTGTTCTTCTCCCCGCCATCTCCGTTATTATTGTTATTTCTTCTTCTTCTTCTTCTTCTTCATAATAATAATAATAATAATATAATAATAATAATAATAATAATTATAGTTATAGTTATAGTTATAATTATAACAATAGTAATAATAACAATAGTAGTAATAACCGGAAGACGGAGAAAAATAATTACGAGCAAGAAGAAGATGACTCTACTATACTGCCAAAATCGCAAAAAGGGGTGCAACACGAGGACTTCCCAGGAGGTCACCCATCCTAGTACTACTCTCGCCCAAGCACGCTTAACTGCGGAGTTCTGATGGGATCCGGTGCTCTAGTGCTGGTATGATCGCACCCGTTTAACTTATGTTTTCCTTCCTCTTTATGCCTAATCCCCTCCCCTCCGCTCCATCGGCCGTCTCTTGCGGGCCCCACGCTCTCTTGTTCTTCTCCCCGCCATCTCCGTTATTATTGTTATTTCTTCTTCTTCTTCTTCTTCTTCTTCATAATAATAATAATAATAATATAATAATAATAATAATTATAGTTATAGTTATAATTATAACAATAGTAATAATAACAATAGTAGTAATAACCGGAAGACGGAGAAAAATAATTACGAGCAAGAAGAAGATGACTCTACTATACTGCCAAAATCGCAAAAAGGGGTGCAACACGAGGACTTCCCAGGAGGTCACCCATCCTAGTACTACTCTCGCCCAAGCACGCTTAACTGCGGAGTTCTGATGGGATCCGGTGCTCTAGTGCTGGTATGATCGCACCCGTTTAACTTATGTTTTCCTTCCTCTTTATGCCTAATCCCCTCCCCTCCGCTCCATCGGCCGTCTCTTGCGGGCCCCACGCTCTCTTGTTCTTCTCCCCGCCATCTCCGTTATTATTGTTATTTCTTCTTCTTCTTCTTCTTCTTCTTCATAATAATAATAATAATAATATAATAATAATTATAGTTATAGTTATAGTTATAATTATAACAATAGTAATAATAACAATAGTAGTAATAACCGGAAGACGGAGAAAAATAATTACGAGCAAGAAGAAGATGACTCTACTATACTGCCAAAATCGCAAAAAGGGGTGCAACACGAGGACTTCCCAGGAGGTCACCCATCCTAGTACTACTCTCGCCCAAGCACGCTTAACTGCGGAGTTCTGATGGGATCCGGTGCTCTAGTGCTGGTATGATCGCACCCGTTTAACTTATGTTTTCCTTCCTCTTTATGCCTAATCCCCTCCCCTCCGCTCCATCGGCCGTCTCTTGCGGGCCCCACGCTCTCTTGTTCTTCTCCCCGCCATCTCCGTTATTATTGTTATTTCTTCTTCTTCTTCTTCTTCTTCTTCTTCATAATAATAATAATAATAATATAATAATAATAATAATAATTATAGTTATAGTTATAGTTATAATTATAACAATAGTAATAATAACAATAGTAGTAATAACCGGAAGACGGAGAAAAATAATTACGAGCAAGAAGAAGATGACTCTACTATACTGCCAAAATCGCAAAAAGGGGTGCAACACGAGGACTTCCCAGGAGGTCACCCATCCTAGTACTACTCTCGCCCAAGCACGCTTAACTGCGGAGTTCTGATGGGATCCGGTGCTCTAGTGCTGGTATGATCGCACCCGTTTAACTTATGTTTTCCTTCCTCTTTATGCCTAATCCCCTCCCCTCCGCTCCATCGGCCGTCTCTTGCGGGCCCCACGCTCTCTTGTTCTTCTCCCCGCCATCTCCGTTATTATTGTTATTTCTTCTTCTTCTTCTTCTTCTTCTTCTTCTTCTTCTTCATAATAATAATAATAATAATATAATAATAATAATAATAATTATAGTTATAGTTATAGTTATAATTATAACAATAGTAATAATAACAATAGTAGTAATAACCGGAAGACGGAGAAAAATAATTACGAGCAAGAAGAAGATGACTCTACTATACTGCCAAAATCGGAAAAAGGGGTGCAACACGAGGACTTCCCAGGAGGTCACCCATCCTAGTACTACTCTCGCCCAAGCACGCTTAACTGCGGAGTTCTGATGGGATCCGGTGCTCTAGTGCTGGTATGATCGCACCCGTTTAACTTATGTTTTCCTTCCTCTTTATGCCTAATCCCCTCCCCTCCGCTCCATCGGCCGTCTCTTGCGGGCCCCACGCTCTCTTGTTCTTCTCCCCGCCATCTCCGTTATTATTGTTATTTCTTCTTCTTCTTCTTCTTCTTCATAATAATAATAATAATAATAATATAATAATAATAATAATAATTATAGTTATAGTTATAGTTATAATTATAACAATAGTAATAATAACAATAGTAGTAATAACCGGAAGACGGAGAAAAATAATTACGAGCAAGAAGAAGATGACTCTACTATACTGCCAAAATCGCAAAAAGGGGTGCAACACGAGGACTTCCCAGGAGGTCACCCATCCTAGTACTACTCTCGCCCAAGCACGCTTAACTGCGGAGTTCTGATGGGATCCGGTGCTCTAGTGCTGGTATGATCGCACCCGTTTAACTTATGTTTTCCTTCCTCTTTATGCCTAATCCCCTCCCCTCCGCTCCATCGGCCGTCTCTTGCGGGCCCCACGCTCTCTTGTTCTTCTCCCCGCCATCTCCGTTATTATTGTTATTTCTTCTTCTTCTTCTTCTTCTTCATAATAATAATAATAATAATATAATAATAATAATAATAATTATAGTTATAGTTATAGTTATTATTATAACAATAGTAATAATAACAATAGTAGTAATAACCGGAAGACGGAGAAAAATAATTACGAGCAAGAAGAAGATGACTCTACTATACTGCCAAAATCGCAAAAAGGGGTGCAACACGAGGACTTCCCAGGAGGTCACCCATCCTAGTACTACTCTCGCCCAAGCACGCTTAACTGCGGAGTTCTGATGGGATCCGGTGCTCTAGTGCTGGTATGATCGCACCCGTTTAACTTATGTTTTCCTTCCTCTTTATGCCTAATCCCCTCCCCTCCGCTCCATCGGCCGTCTCTTGCGGGCCCCACGCTCTCTTGTTCTTCTCCCCGCCATCTCCGTTATTATTGTTATTTCTTCTTCTTCTTCTTCTTCTTCATAATAATAATAATAATAATATAATAATAATAATAATAATTATAGTTATAGTTATAGTTATAATTATAACAATAGTAATAATAACAATAGTAGTAATAACCGGAAGACGGAGAAAAATAATTACGAGCAAGAAGAAGATGACTCTACTATACTGCCAAAATCGCAAAAAGGGGTGCAACACGAGGACTTCCCAGGAGGTCACCCATCCAAGTACTACTCTCGCCCAAGCACGCTTAACTGCGGAGTTCTGATGGGATCCGGTGCTCTAGTGCTGGTATGATCGCACCCGTTTAACTTATGTTTTCCTTCCTCTTTATGCCTAATCCCCTCCCCTCCGCTCCATCGGCCGTCTCTTGCGGGCCCCACGCTCTCTTGTTCTTCTCCCCGCCATCTCCGTTATTATTGTTATTTCTTCTTCTTCTTCTTCTTCTTCTTCATAATAATAATAATAATAATATAATAATAATAATAATAATTATAGTTATAGTTATAATTATAACAATAGTAATAATAACAATAGTAGTAATAACCGGAAGACGGAGAAAAATAATTACGAGCAAGAAGAAGATGACTCTACTATACTGCCAAAATCGCAAAAAGGGGTGCAACACGAGGACTTCCCAGGAGGTCACCCATCCTAGTACTACTCTCGCCCAAGCACGCTTAACTGCGGAGTTCTGATGGGATCCGGTGCTCTAGTGCTGGTATGATCGCACCCGTTTAACTTATGTTTTCCTTCCTCTTTATGCCTAATCCCCTCCCCTCCGCTCCATCGGCCGTCTCTTGCGGGCCCCACGCTCTCTTGTTCTTCTCCCCGCCATCTCCGTTATTATTGTTATTTCTTCTTCTTCTTCTTCTTCTTCATAATAATAATAATAATAATATAATAATAATAATAATAATTATAGTTATAGTTATAATTATAACAATAGTAATAATAACAATAGTAGTAATAACCGGAAGACGGAGAAAAATAATTACGAGCAAGAAGAAGATGACTCTACTATACTGCCAAAATCGCAAAAAGGGGTGCAACACGAGGACTTCCCAGGAGGTCACCCATCCTAGTACTACTCTCGCCCAAGCACGCTTAACTGCGGAGTTCTGATGGGATCCGGTGCTCTAGTGCTGGTATGATCGCACCCGTTTAACTTATGTTTTCCTTCCTCTTTATGCCTAATCCCCTCCCCTCCGCTCCATCGGCCGTCTCTTGCGGGCCCCACGCTCTCTTGTTCTTCTCCCCGCCATCTCCGTTATTATTGTTATTTCTTCTTCTTCTTCTTCTTCTTCTTCATAATAATAATAATAATAATAATATAATAATAATAATAATAATTATAGTTATAGTTATAGTTATAATTATAACAATAGTAATAATAACAATAGTAGTAATAACCGGAAGACGGAGAAAAATAATTACGAGCAAGAAGAAGATGATTCTACTATACTGCCAAAATCGCAAAAAGGGGTGCAACACGAGGACTTCCCAGGAGGTCACCCATCCTAGTACTACTCTCGCCCAAGCACGCTTAACTGCGGAGTTCTGATGGGATCCGGTGCTCTAGTGCTGGTATGATCGCACCCGTTTAACTTATGTTTTCCTTCCTCTTTATGCCTAATCCCCTCCCCTCCGCTCCATCGGCCGTCTCTTGCGGGCCCCACGCTCTCTTGTTCTTCTCCCCGCCATCTCCGTTATTATTGTTATTTCTTCTTCTTCTTCTTCTTCTTCTTCTTCATAATAATAATAATAATAATATAATAATAATAATAATAATTATAGTTATAGTTATAGTTATAATTATAACAATAGTTATAATAACAATAGTAGTAATAACCGGAAGACGGAGAAAAATAATTACGAGCAAGAAGAAGATGACTCTACTATACTGCCAAAATCGCAAAAAGGGGTGCAACACGAGGACTTTCCAGGAGGTCACCCATCCTAGTACTACTCTCGCCCAAGCACGCTTAACTGCGGAGTTCTGATTGTCACGCCCCGATTTCGCCTAACCGATAATCGTCCCCCGGGCGTGATGCCGTGCACGCGTAGGGCGCGCGTGCACCAGGCCTTAGGCATAAGGATATTCTTTAGACCAATGCAACAGAGTAGACAAATAAGATAACACAAGGTTGAGGCATTGAAAAGTTTCTCTTTTATTAATAATGAACATCCGGTTACATTGCTTGACTCAAAAGTATAAAATGCCCCACGGGCTTACAAACTTTGACGCAAAATGAGATAGCCGATCCATACATTATGTCCCTTTACATAGCTTCAAAAACACAAAACTTCTTGTTGTGCGGGGAAGCACCATCGCTTTAGCGTCAATTCCGCCACGGAGAGAGAGGGGAAGGCTTCCAGCTTGAGCCTCCAAGGTCTTGGCCCCGACCCGCCAAGAATCCCAAAGGGTCCGGAGAGAGAGCTTCAGCTCCTCGCCGCGTTGCCTTGCGCCGGGGGACCTGCTACAACGAGGGTCAGTACTTCGGAAAGTACT
The DNA here is from genome assembly GCA_036927795.1 of Iris macrosiphon. Classification (NCBI taxonomy): domain Eukaryota; kingdom Viridiplantae; phylum Streptophyta; class Magnoliopsida; order Asparagales; family Iridaceae; genus Iris; species Iris macrosiphon. The sequence goes on along the minus strand of JAYESA010000210.1, from coordinate 12,936 downwards.
GGTGAAGGCTAGCTGCTCAACTTTACCAAGCTCTTTAGATGAGTTTTAAATGAACATGCAACATTTATGCTCTTTGGTGGGTTTCTATTCTTGCCTAGTTCAGATTTCATTTAGCAGATATACAAGAATAAAATAACATAACTTCACGTGCCACCGTTCGGTGACTTTACCTGTCCCGTCTGAACCACCTGTACGACTTACCATAGCCTTCCCTGCCACGAAGACATAGTTAGTCTGCACAGTTTAAATATACACAACATCTTTTCTTTGTTGTTTAGGAGCCATCATGGGTTTAGTCTGAGCTGGCGGCGACGCTTGCAGCGCGGGTAGCTAGCCCCGCTACAATTCCCCGCTCCCAGTACTAAAAAAGTAGATTCCGCCCGGGTCGGAACGGCCCGGTGCCCCGGTAACCGTCCGCAGGAACCTGGATCCCCTGTGCACAAGAATTCCCATGACCATATCTATGACTCTACCTCATAGATTTACTTACTAGCCAATGTTAAAGAACATTCATTTACGAAACTGCTTTACTGTACTATCAAAATCAACCAACAGTTATATGAAATAACATGCAGCAGTTTATAGAAGAACACCTTGAACTTATTGAAGAGTACTTTGAACTATCAATAAATACCAACCCATTCAACATCAAAACGAACATGCATGCATCAATGAATTTATGCAAGGTTTTGTGTGACAAGCAATGGGTGTTCCAAGCCTACTTCTTATCTTATCTTGTTATCCAACTTTATTACTTAAGTGGTATCGTTTGATTGAATGCACAACTGAGTCAATTTTATTATGAACGGAGCCCTTGGAAAGAAGGTGCTTATCGAAATAGAGCCACTCACACAGTCGGTTGTATAGGAAGAAGGAGCAGAGATCCCTAAGACTCCGCTCGCGCGTCGTCTACACGATCACCTGCACGCACCAACGGATGATCAATACCTCCTGCTTCGGTCTCCAAGGCTCGATACGAAATGCGAAATCCTAAGAACGAAAACAATGAAATCCATTGAAACCGTTCAAGAAAACGCAAGTCCTAAAACCAACAAGTACGCAACCAAGCGGCAATCGAAAACGGGCAAGGAAAACCAACACAACGGAAAGGCCTCTCTTTACTCTGCCGCCGAGTCCTTCCTTGAGGCACGATCCATTGACTATGGGACCTGATTCCGAAGAAACCAATCCATAACGAGGAAAGGATCTTGATTCAATCTGTCCCGTTCGGACGGTCGTAAGTATTTCTTGGCCGCGCTCCCCGAGCAGGGGGAACGGGATGAACGGGTCGTTACATCATAACCATCTAATAGGAAGTTTCGTCCCGAAACTTAAGATTAGAGCCTACCACTAAGGAATAATGAGGGAAATTTTTCCTCATGCCTGATTCAAGTTCCCAGGTCGACTCTTCGACCGAGTGGTTTCGCCACAGTACGCGCACTAGCGAGACGTTCGGTCCCGCAACTGCTTCTTTTTGCGATCCAAATTTTAGACAGGCTCCGCCGCGTACGACAAGTCCGCTTGCAGATTCAACTAACCCAAGTCGACTACGCAACTAGCGAGTAAGATTTCCATGTTCTATACGATACAAGGCGGGGTTATCCCCTTAGCTATATGCGTTCATCTCTTTTATTAGCATGCAAAGGTTATCGCCTGTAAACTAGCACGTAACGTTCATTTCTTATTGTGTAGCTACGTAGAGACAGGTTCACCGGGGTCTCTCACCTTAGCGATGTATCGCATCGGTCGAGCTAGACTCCGGACGCGCTTCTGATAGCCTAAGTCTGACTCCATTAAAGATCCCAGCGTGAAAGCCTTTGCATCAAACGAGCCATCTCGCTGAGCAAGGCGGTCGAATAGCTACACTTGTGCCGTTTGAATCGGCTCTCCGGGTTGAGCGGAGCGGGTTGTTACACTATGCACCACTCAAATCAAGTTCCGTCCTCGAGACTTCCTGAGCGCAACTCGTGCTATCGCATAACTTCTAAACTACCCAATGTATCTAGTCTTATCCTTCAAGGACTGTCTCAATAATACAATCCTCTATTTTCTCACCATGCGTTACGCCAACGTTGGCCAATTCTCATCGAACGACTCTATCGTTCAATGCTATCGAGTTATACTCAACTCGATCGTTGCATTTCCGTCTCAAAATTTACTGCACTTAGTGCAGGGCTATATTACCCAAGCACCAACGTTTTCTGACTCAGTCTATTTTGCGCCTTAGCGCAGAGCTAAATTGCTTACCTGGGGTACGCTCAAGTCCTTCGCACCCTTGGCTCAATCGAACTTAACTTTCTATTCGTTTTTACTCGTTCCGTTCGCCCGAGTGCTTAATCATTTTATCCGAATGATCCATTCGTTCAATTATTGCATCCCCAAACTCAGTCTTGTACTGCGCCTTAGCGCAGAACTATCCCGGTAGCACGAGGAATGATACAATCTTTCCTCTATGAAAATTTAGGTTGAGGCTAAATCATTTCAGTTGCCATACCCATCCATGCGAATCCGAACATTTTCCTTTGCAGCTGCATCCGAGTTATGCATATCGCTAAGTCTGGATCGTACCCATATTCAAGGCGTCCCCCAAATATGTGTATTTCAACCAAGCTCAGTGACAGCTAAGTCTGACAAGCTACTCGTGAAAATCTTTCGAAACGCAGATCGTCCTGACCGAACTCTTGTTCGATCCAGCTATCGTCTTATCCTTTACCGTCGCGTAACCTATCCAACCAAATCAATTATCACCCGAGTCCTATCTCGCCTTACGTTCGTTTCAACGCGAACGTTGCTCGTATACATTCCCAATTTCAAATTTCTAACTCTAGGTCTTGTTGCCCGAGTTCTATCATTCTTCCCGAACGATACTCTGAAGTCAGCCACTCCAGTTTAACTCAAGGCATAGGGTCGTCTGCCTAGTCACTAGGCCAGCACACACAGTCATAGGTACAACTCAAATTTGTGACTCATCGCGCAACCGTGTTGCACAATGCTCGCCCCAAACACCCTAAGGTCAAACCATTATTCCTTTACACGGGTATTCTACCCAAGCTCGTTTCACTCAGATTTCTAAACATCGAGCACAGATCATCCTATCACACCAACACGCTCGTTCCACCGAACCCACGATACGCCCACGTTTCAGGGTTAACCTATCGATTCGCACATACTATCTCTTTTATCCTGTTTGATAGAATTCACCAATCCATCATTTTCTACGCCTGTATCATCAAGCCACCATTCCATTATAAACCATCGATGTATATCATGAACTCTAAGTCGTCCAGCACGATCTACATATCCGTTCATGAAAATGTCCAACATCTCTTACTTTACGTTTCTAGACTAACTCATCAAGAAGAATCCTTAGACTCATTCCCTTAGTCTACTCTTAGTATTCCTCAAACAACTAAGATCAATTTCCAAACCCAAGTCTATCCCATTGATACGTTCCATTCATCGAGTTCGTTTTGGAATGATCACCGAACCTGTTCTCTTGAGTTTGCTTATCCCTACCGTACGTGAAATCACCACGTCGACACTCCCGCAGGATAATCGTTCTCGCTGGGACAGATTTCGAATGTTATCTTCCTGAACTTGATTTCAAGATCGTTCTTCCAAACTCCAAGCCAAATCTATTACCGCTTAACTCAATCCATCAAAATCTTAATTCTTTCAACTTGCATCAATCCGAGCTATCTCCCAACCATTGTTATAGTCTAGAATCCCAAAATATGGAATCATCGCATTTGTACTCAAACCGAACTCTATCGAGCGATATCCTACTCAAAATCCAAATTTTCCATGCACGCTATCATTCGTGCACTACCTCATTTTTAATTGCACTTATTTCGATCGCATCTCAGATTATTCAATCTCGACTCAAGTTTGTAATTTGCTTGTTTCAACTCAAGCTCGCTCGTACAATCCTTTAAGTCTTTTCCGATCATGATATCGATTCCAATTACCCTGAACTTCTATTTGACGTAAGCCTTATCCCTTATTCAACTCATTGTAACTCGTTCGAACTAAACATTGCCTGCTTTCTCCGAGTTCGTTTACTTGCTAGGCACTGTTTATTTATACTAAGGCTTTACCCAATCTCGTCGCTTGTCGCTAGACTCGCTTAACTCTCCGAATCCACGACTTCGTTCAAGCATTACTAAGCCAACAAATACACACTCAGGGTTCGAGTTATACTCCCTGAATCTTTACAACTCATTATATCCACAAGTTGCATAATCGAACAGGGTACTTATCGCATACACTACTCCGGAATTGAATCATCCTAATAACTCCTGATTCGCGTTCGCATCCTTAACTCGTATGCTCAATTCGTTCCTCAGAGCGGGAATCGATTCTCTGGCCCAAACCGTTGCTATGACTCCAGCACAGTCCCTATTTGTCGTCTTAGCGATCTTAGACTCGTACGCACCTGTGTTCATAGTCCTCTATACAGACTATGCTTCAAATCATAACTTATTGTTATGAATAACCGTCCAGCTTATTTTCGGAAATTCCTACACGATTTCCATTACTCGCCTTAGCGGTAATCCGATAGCGTCTCTATCGATTTCCCTTCAAGTCAACTTCATTCTCGTCCCAACGATACCCAAATCTCGCTGCAACTCGCTAGCACCAAGGGTCTTGGTGCACGATACTCAACACAGTTTGGCCAAAAGGCCATGTGCATGAACCACTGTCTGAACGATATTCTTATCTCGCACTCTACTCGTTCGGTGTTTTCATATCGACAAATAACTTGCCGATTATAACACGAGTCTCCTCTCACAACATCCTCTATGAGTTGGGACAAAAGCCCTCACATCATAGTCCCGTCCAAGCGATCGTATAATTCCCACGCACTTTTCAAAAATATTCGGACTTATTGTATGGAACGCATCTCATTTTGGCCAAGCGAATTCAAGGGTCTACTCGGAAGGAACAAAGTCCTCTTTAGAAACTTTCTTTTGAGAGATCAAAGGATCTGAAGCATAGCTCTGATACCAATATGTCACGCCCCGATTTCGCCTAACCGATAATCGTCCCCCGGGCGTGATGCCGTGCACGCGTAGGGCGCGCGTGCACCAGGCCTTAGGCATAAGGATATTCTTTAGACCAATGCAACAGAGTAGACAAATAAGATAACACAAGGTTGAGGCATTGAAAAGTTTCTCTTTTATTAATAATGAACATCCGGTTACATTGCTTGACTCAAAAGTATAAAATGCCCCACGGGCTTACAAACTTTGACGCAAAATGAGATAGCCGATCCATACATTATGTCCCTTTACATAGCTTCAAAAACACAAAACTTCTTGTTGTGCGGGGAAGCACCATCGCTTTAGCGTCAATTCCGCCACGGAGAGAGAGGGGAAGGCTTCCAGCTTGAGCCTCCAAGGTCTTGGCCCCGACCCGCCAAGAATCCCAAAGGGTCCGGAGAGAGAGCTTCAGCTCCTCGCCGCGTTGCCTTGCGCCGGGGGACCTGCTACAACGAGGGTCAGTACTTCGGAAAGTACTGGTGAAGGCTAGCTGCTCAACTTTACCAAGCTCTTTAGATGAGTTTTAAATGAACATGCAACATTTATGCTCTTTGGTGGGTTTCTATTCTTGCCTAGTTCAGATTTCATTTAGCAGATATGCAAGAATAAAATAATATAACTTCGCGTGCCACCGTTCGGTGACTTTACCTGTCCCGTCTGAACCACCTGTACGACTTACCATAGCCTTCCCTGCCACGAAGACATAGTTAGTCTGCACAGTTTAAATATACACAACATCTTTTCTTTGTTGTTTAGGAGCCATCATGGGTTTAGTCTGAGCTGGCGGCGACGCTTGCAGCGCGGGTAGCTAGCCCCGCTACAATTCCCCGCTCCCAGTACTAAAAAAGTAGATTCCGCCCGGGTCGGAACGGCCCGGTGCCCCGGTAACCGTCCGCAGGAACCTGGATCCCCTGTGCACAAGAATTCCCATGACCATATCTATGACTCTACCTCATAGATTTACTTACTAGCCAATGTTAAAGAACATTCATTTACGAAACTGCTTTACTGTACTATCAAAATCAACCAACAGTTATATGAAATAACATGCAGCAGTTTATAGAAGAACACCTTGAACTTATTGAAGAGTACTTTGAACTATCAATAAATACCAACCCATTCAACATCAAAACGAACATGCATGCATCAATGAATTTATGCAAGGTTTTGTGTGACAAGCAATGGGTGTTCCAAGCCTACTTCTTATCTTATCTTGTTATCCAACTTTATTACTTAAGTGGTATCGTTTGATTGAATGCACAACTGAGTCAATTTTATTATGAACGGAGCCCTTGGAAAGAAGGTGCTTATCGAAATAGAGCCACTCACACAGTCGGTTGTATAGGAAGAAGGAGCAGAGATCCCTAAGACTCCGCTCGCGCGTCGTCTACACGATCACCTGCACGCACCAACGGATGATCAATACCTCCTGCTTCGGTCTCCAAGGCTCGATACGAAATGCGAAATCCTAAGAACGAAAACAATGAAATCCATTGAAACCGTTCAAGAAAACGCAAGTCCTAAAACCAACAAGTACGCAACCAAGCGGCAATCGAAAACGGGCAAGGAAAACCAACACAACGGAAAGGCCTCTCTTTACTCTGCCGCCGAGTCCTTCCTTGAGGCACGATCCATTGACTATGGGACCTGATTCCGAAGAAACCAATCCATAACGAGGAAAGGATCTTGATTCAATCTGTCCCGTTCGGACGGTCGTAAGTATTTCTTGGCCGCGCTCCCCGAGCAGGGGGAACGGGATGAACGGGTCGTTACACTGATGGGATCCGGTGCTCTAGTGCTGGTATGATCGCACCCGTTTAACTTATGTTTTCCTTCCTCTTTATGCCTAATCCCCTCCCCTCCGCTCCATCGGCCGTCTCTTGCGGGCCCCACGCTCTCTTGTTCTTCTCCCCGCCATCTCCGTTATTATTGTTATTTCTTCTTCTTCTTCTTCTTCTTCTTCTTCATAATAATAATAATAATAATATAATAATAATAATAATAATTATAGTTATAGTTATAGTTATAATTATAACAATAGTAATAATAACAATAGTAGTAATAACCGGAAGACGGAGAAAAATAATTACGAGCAAGAAGAAGATGACTCTACTATACTGCCAAAATCGCAAAAAGGGGTGCAACACGAGGACTTCCCAGGAGGTCACCCATCCTAGTACTACTCTCGCCCAAGCACGCTTAACTGCGGAGTTCTGATGGGATCCGGTGCTCTAGTGCTGGTATGATCGCACCCGTTTAACTTATGTTTTCCTTCCTCTTTATGCCTAATCCCCTCCCCTCCGCTCCATCGGCCGTCTCTTGCGGGCCCCACGCTCTCTTGTTCTTCTCCCCGCCATCTCCGTTATTATTGTTATTTCTTCTTCTTCTTCTTCTTCTTCATAATAATAATAATAATAATATAATAATAATAATAATAATTATAGTTATAGTTATAGTTATAATTATAACAATAGTAATAATAACAATAGTAGTAATAACCGGAAGACGGAGAAAAATAATTACGAGCAAGAAGAAGATGACTCTACTATACTGCCAAAATCGCAAAAAGGGGTGCAACACGAGGACTTCCCAGGAGGTCACCCATCCTAGTACTACTCTCGCCCAAGCACGCTTAACTGCGGAGTTCTGATGGGATCCGGTGCTCTAGTGCTGGTATGATCGCACCCGTTTAACTTATGTTTTCCTTCCTCTTTATGCCTAATCCCCTCCCCTCCGCTCCATCGGCCGTCTCTTGCGGGCCCCACGCTCTCTTGTTCTTCTCCCCGCCATCTCCGTTATTATTGTTATTTCTTCTTCTTCTTCTTCTTCTTCATAATAATAATAATAATAATATAATAATAATAATAATAATTATAGTTATAGTTATAGTTATAATTATAACAATAGTAATAATAACAATAGTAGTAATAACCGGAAGACGGAGAAAAATAATTACGAGCAAGAAGAAGATGACTCTACTATACTGCCAAAATCGCAAAAAGGGGTGCAACACGAGGACTTCCCAGGAGGTCACCCATCCTAGTACTACTCTCGCCCAAGCACGCTTAACTGCGGAGTTCTGATGGGATCCGGTGCTCTAGTGCTGGTATGATCGCACCCGTTTAACTTATGTTTTCCTTCCTCTTTATGCCTAATCCCCTCCCCTCCGCTCCATCGGCCGTCTCTTGCGGGCCCCACGCTCTCTTGTTCTTCTCCCCGCCATCTCCATTATTATTGTTATTTCTTCTTCTTCTTCTTCTTCATAATAATAATAATAATAATATAATAATAATAATAATAATTATAGTTATAGTTATAGTTATAATTATAACAATAGTAATAATAACAATAGTAGTAATAACTGGAAGACGGAGAAAAATAATTACGAGCAAGAAGAAGATGACTCTACTATACTGCCAAAATCGCAAAAAGGGGTGCAACACGAGGACTTCCCAGGAGGTCACCCATCCTAGTACTACTCTCGCCCAAGCACGCTTAACTGCGGAGTTCTGATGGGATCCGGTGCTCTAGTGCTGGTATGATCGCACCCGTTTAACTTATGTTTTCCTTCCTCTTTATGCCTAATCCCCTCCCCTCCGCTCCATCGGCCGTCTCTTGCGGGCCCCACGCTCTCTTGTTCTTCTCCCCGCCATCTCCGTTATTATTGTTATTTCTTCTTCTTCTTCTTCTTCTTCATAATAATAATAATAATAATATAATAATAATAATAATAATTATAGTTATAGTTATAGTTATAATTATAACAATAGTAATAATAACAATAGTAGTAATAACCGGAAGACGGAGAAAAATAATTACGAGCAAGAAGAAGATGACTCTACTATACTGCCAAAATCGCAAAAAGGGGTGCAACACGAGGACTTCCCAGGAGGTCACCCATCCTAGTACTACTCTCGCCCAAGCACGCTTAACTGCGGAGTTCTGATGGGATCCGGTGCTCTAGTGCTGGTATGATCGCACCCGTTTAACTTATGTTTTCCTTCCTCTTTATGCCTAATCCCCTCCCCTCCGCTCCATCGGCCGTCTCTTGCGGGCCCCACGCTCTCTTGTTCTTCTCCCCGCCATCTCCGTTATTATTGTTATTTCTTCTTCTTCTTCTTCTTCTTCTTCTTCTTCATAATAATAATAATAATAATATAATAATAATAATAATAATTATAGTTATAGTTATAGTTATAATTATAACAATAGTAATAATAACAATAGTAGTAATAACCGGAAGACGGAGAAAAATAATTACGAGCAAGAAGAAGATGACTCTACTATACTGCCAAAATCGCAAAAAGGGGTGCAACACGAGGACTTCCCAGGAGGTCACCCATCCTAGTACTACTCTCGCCCAAGCACGCTTAACTGCGGAGTTCTGATGGGATCCGGTGCTCTAGTGCTGGTATGATCGCACCCGTTTAACTTATGTTTTCCTTCCTCTTTATGCCTAATCCCCTCCCCTCCGCTCCATCGGCCGTCTCTTGCGGGCCCCACGCTCTCTTGTTCTTCTCCCCGCCATCTCCGTTATTATTGTTATTTCTTCTTCTTCTTCTTCTTCTTCTTCATAATAATAATAATAATAATATAATAATAATAATAATAATTATAGTTATAGTTATAGTTATAATTATAACAATAGTAATAATAACAATAGTAGTAATAACCGGAAGACGGAGAAAAATAATTACGAGCAAGAAGAAGATGACTCTACTATACTGCCAAAATCGCAAAAAGGGGTGCAACACGAGGACTTCCCAGGAGGTCACCCATCCTAGTACTACTCTCGCCCAAGCACGCTTATCTGCGGAGTTCTGATGGGATCCGGTGCTCTAGTGCTGGTATGATCGCACCCGTTTAACTTATGTTTTCCTTCCTCTTTATGCCTAATCCCCTCCCCTCCGCTCCATCGGCCGTCTCTTGCGGGCCCCACGCTCTCTTGTTCTTCTCCCCGCCATCTCCGTTATTATTGTTATTTCTTCTTCTTCTTCTTCTTCTTCATAATAATAATAATAATAATATAATAATAATAATAATTATTATAGTTATAGTTATAGTTATAATTATAACAATAGTAATAATAACAATAGTAGTAATAACCGGAAGACGGAGAAAAATAATTACGAGCAAGAAGAAGATGACTCTACTATACTGCCAAAATCGCAAAAAGGGGTGCAACACGAGGACTTCCCAGGAGGTCACCCATCCTAGTACTACTCTCGCCCAAGCACGCTTAACTGCGGAGTTCTGATGGGATCCGGTGCTCTAGTGCTGGTATGATCGCACCCGTTTAACTTATGTTTTCCTTCCTCTTTATGCCTAATCCCCTCCCCTCCGCTCCATCGGCCGTCTCTTGCGGGCCCCACGCTCTCTTGTTCTTCTCCCCGCCATCTCCGTTATTATTGTTATTTCTTCTTCTTCTTCTTCTTCTTCTTCATAATAATAATAATAATAATATAATAATAATAATAATAATTATAGTTATAGTTATAGTTATAATTATAACAATAGTAATAATAACAATAGTAGTAATAACCGGAAGACGGAGAAAAATAATTACGAGCAAGAAGAAGATGACTCTACTATACTGCCAAAATCGCAAAAAGGGGTGCAACACGAGGACTTCCCAGGAGGTCACCCATCCTAGTACTACTCTCGCCCAAGCACGCTTAACTGCGGAGTTCTGATGGGATCCGGTGCTCTAGTGCTGGTATGATCGCACCCGTTTAACTTATGTTTTCCTTCCTCTTTATGCCTAATCCCCTCCCCTCCGCTCCATCGGCCGTCTCTTGCGGGCCCCACGCTCTCTTGTTCTTCTCCCCGCCATCTCCGTTATTATTGTTATTTCTTCTTCTTCTTCTTCTTCTTTTTCATAATAATAATAATAATAATATAATAATAATAATAATAAATATAGTTATAGTTATAGTTATAATTATAACAATAGTAATAATAACAATAGTAGTAATAACCGGAAGACGGAGAAAAATAATTACGAGCAAGAAGAAGATGACTCTACTATACTGCCAAAATCGCAAAAAGGGGTGCAACACGAGGACTTCCCAGGAGGTCACCTATCCTAGTACTACTCTCGCCCAAGCACGCTTAACTGCGGAGTTCTGATGGGATCCGGTGCTCTAGTGCTGGTATGATCGCACCCGTTTAACTTATGTTTTCCTTCCTCTTTATGCCTAATCCCCTCCCCTCCGCTCCATCGGCCGTCTCTTGCGGGCCCCACGCTCTCTTGTTCTTCTCCCCGCCATCTCCGTTATTATTGTTATTTCTTCTTCTTCTTCTTCTTCTTCATAATAATAATAATAATAATATAATAATAATAATAATAATTATAGTTATAGTTATAGTTATAATTATAACAATAGTAATAATAACAATAGTAGTAATAACCGGAAGACGGAGAAAAATAATTACGAGCAAGAAGAAGATGACTCTACTATACTGCCAAAATCGCAAAAAAGGGTGCAACACGAGGACTTCCCAGGAGGTCACCCATCCTAGTACTACTCTCGCCCAAGCACGCTTAACTGCGGAGTTCTGATGGGATCCGGTGCTCTAGTGCTAGTATGATCGCACCCGTTTAACTTATGTTTTCCTTCCTCTTTATGCCTAATCCCCTCCCCTCCGCTCCATCGGCCGTCTCTTGCGGGCCCCACGCTCTCTTGTTCTTCTCCCCGCCATCTCCGTTATTATTGTTATTTCTTCTTCTTCTTCTTCTTCTTCTTCATAATAATAATAATAATAATATAATAATAATAATAATAATTATAGTTATAGTTATAGTTATAATTATAACAATAGTAATAATAACAATAGTAGTAATAACCGGAAGACGGAGAAAAATAATTACGAGCAAGAAGAAGATGACTCTACTATACTGCCAAAATCGCAAAAAGGGGTGCAACACGAGGACTTCCCAGGAGGTCACCCATCCTAGTACTACTCTCGCCCAAGCACGCTTAACTGCGGAGTTCTGATGGGATCCGGTGCTCTAGTGCTGGTATGATCGCACCCGTTTAACTTATGTTTTCCTTCCTCTTTATGCCTAATCCCCTCCCCTCCGCTCCATCGGCCGTCTCTTGCGGGCCCCACGCTCTCTTGTTCTTCTCCCCGCCATCTCCGTTATTATTGTTATTTCTTCTTCTTCTTCTTCTTCTTCTTCATAATAATAATAATAATAATATAATAATAATAATTATAGTTATAGTTATAGTTATAATTATAACAATAGTAATAATAACAATAGTAGTAATAACCGGAAGACGGAGAAAAATAATTACGAGCAAGAAGAAGATGACTCTACTATACTGCCAAAATCGCAAAAAGGGGTGCAACACGAGGACTTCCCAGGAGGTCACCCATCCTAGTACTACTCTCGCCCAAGCACGCTTAACTGCGGAGTTCTGATGGGATCCGGTGCTCTAGTGCTGGTATGATCGCACCCGTTTAACTTATGTTTTCCTTCCTCTTTATGCCTAATCCCCTCCCCTCCGCTCCATCGGCCGTCTCTTGCGGGCCCCACGCTCTCTTGTTCTTCTCCCCGCCATCTCCGTTATTATTGTTATTTCTTCTTCTTCTTCTTCTTCTTCATAATAATAATAATAATAATATAATAATAATAATAATAATTATAGTTATAGTTATAGTTATAATTATAACAATAGTAATAATAACAATAGTAGTAATAACCGGAAGACGGAGAAAAATAATTACGAGCAAGAAGAAGATGACTCTACTATACTGCCAAAATCGCAAAAAAGGGGTGCAACACGAGGACTTCCCAGGAGGTCACCCATCCTAGTACTACTCTCGCCCAAGCACGCTTAACTGCGGAGTGTGATGGGATTAGGTGCTATAGAAGAGGAAGGAAAAC
>JAYESA010000209.1:305000-333967 GCA_036927795.1 Iris macrosiphon | reverse complement strand
GTACAAGTGTCAGGGTCTAGGAGGATATTAGGATACCCTCGCAACTGTAGGTAAGTCTTGCTAAAGTCTAAGTCAGTTACACTAAATGTTAACGTATTCGTTGACTGCACCGAGTCAGTCTCAGACGGGCACCGTATTATATAATTTAAAACAGAATAACATACAACAGTTTAATGTTTAAACAGTAAAACTTGGCAAGGTATACTTGCCTACGTCCTCAAGCTGGGCGTTGCGAAAAACCTGTTCCCGCAGTCGTGTCTGAAGGGTCCTGTGACCTGGGGTCACTAACTGCGTTGTAGGTGCACTCTGTTTAAGACGTACATAAGTTCGTGAATTTATATTTAAATAAATGCGTACTTTATATATATGTACATTATAGTATAGTATATATTTATACTTATATATATAATATATATATATATATATATATAAAACATTAAATATATATATATATACAATTAATACATAAATAATATATAATACATATTTAAAGCATATAAATATAAATATATAAATATAGTATTTATATACATAATATAAATATAAATATATATATATAATATATATATATATATATAATAATATTATAAATACATATATAAAACATAAGTATTTATTTTTATATTTTAAATATATATAAGGTATAAATATATATATATATATATATATATTATATATACTATATATTAATAATATTATATATTATATTATAAGTATAAAGTAATAGTATATATAATATATAATAAAATACATATATTTTATTTATACATAGTATATAGATATATAACATTATATTTATATATATATATATATACATATATACATATATATTAAATAGTATAATGATAATAATATATATATATTTATATATAATATATAACAGTTATATATATACTTAATATAGTATATACATATTTATATATTTAATAGTATATTATGATATAATATATATATATAATATATAATACATATATAGTATATATATTTTTTAAATAGCATATATAGTAAATATATTTAATAGTATATAATATTTATATTAATATAATACAGTTATACATATATATATACATAATAATAGTATATAGATATATATACATATATATAAATAGTATATATATTATAATACAATTAATATATACTGTATATATAAATATATATATATATATATATATATATATAATATACATATACATATACATATACATATACATATACATATACATATACATATACATATACATATACATATACATATATATAATTAATATATATATATATTATACAATAATAATAATATATGTACATATATACATATATAATATATTAGTATATATATATATGTATAATAGTATATAATATATAATACATATTAATAATTATTATATATAATAAATATAATATATAATTATATATAGTAATATATATATAAATATACATATATATATAGATATATATATACATATATATATATATACGTATATACGTATTTAGAGGGGGGGTGGGGTACCTGACGTGTCAGGGGGGGGGGGCACACGTCGTCGTCGCCGGCGGGGGGGGGGGGGGGCGGAGGTCCGGAGGGTCGACGGCACGGTCAGCCGCAAGCAGCAGTAGCAGTAGCAGTGAGAGTGGCAGTAGCAGTAGCAGCGGCAGCTGTGGCAGCTGCAGCTGCGGCGGCGGAGGCGGCGGTGCAGGGCGGTGGCGCGGTGGAGGAGGTCGTGGCGAGGGTGGTAGTGGTGGTGGCGGAGGTCAGTGGTGGCTGGGGGTGGTGGTTTAAGGGAGTCGGGAGGGCTGCTGTGGTCGGGGGGGGAAAGTCGGGGAGGCTCTGTGGACGGTGGTGGCGGTGGTTGCAGTGGTCGTGGAGGGGTGATGAGGTGGTAGTTCGGTAGAGGAGACGACGACGAAGGGGATGGTGGCGGTGGCGGTGGTCTACGGTGGCGGGGGTGGTAGTTTAGGGTGGCTCGGGTGGCGGGGTAGGTGTTGGTGTGGATGATGGGGATGGCACTGCGGGGGCTGGCGGTGGCTAGGGCGGTGGCGCGGTGGCTGGGAGGGAGCTGAGGGAGGGGCGAGGCGGTGGTTGTCTGGTCGGAGGTGGGAGGGATATGAGGGGGAAGTGGTGAGGGTTCGGGTGATGGGGGGTGTTTAAATAGAGTTTAGGGTTAGGGTTAGGGGGGTATTTAGGTAATTTTCTATTTTAAAATATGTAGATATTTGTGTAGATATTTTAGGTTTAAAAATACATTGAATGTAGGCTTAATTTGGAATGTACGGTTGAGAATCACCCTCCAATGGGAGGTTGATACCTCGCACAGTACATTTTGCAGATAAAACCATGCAGTTTCATAAATTGTACAGAAGCCCTATTAAATTAGGAAATTGCATAATTACGAAATTGTCTGAGAAAAATACCTCATTCCCGAGGACAATAAAATGCACAGAACTGAGGGGGGTGTTCAGTAAGGGTTTTGAGGGTGTGGGGGTGAGTTTGGGCAGGGGCTGGGCCTGGTTTTGGGTGATACGGGTCACTGTATTAATTAATCAAAAATTAATGCGCACGGTGTTTTCTAATTTTTTAAAAGTAGGCAGGACTAGAATTTTGTGCAGTGCAAGTGTACTAGACGTAGTATACGTAGAGTAGAATAATAACATAATTTAGTTTGGACAAAACAGGTTCCTGTTGGGCCTCAAATTTTGATTGGAACGGACAAGGGTACAGGTCTGGAAATTAATTAAAACTAATACGGACTTTTGTAATGATATTTGTGTGACTAAAATAAGACTCATGCCAACGTATTTGTGAGTTGCACAAAGTTCAAAATAGTAGACTGGCATGCCTAGGAGACGTATGTGAATTTTGTTTGGGGATAACAGTTAGTGTAATGCTCTAAATATTGATGTGATGTACAGGTGCACTAATCAATAAGATATTGCATAAATAATTTAAAATACTGTAATTAATCCTAATTTGTTAAAAATAGTCCTAATTTCACTATCTAATGCTGAAATCTGGTCAAGGGAGTTTACAGATAGATGACCTCTTTGATCAGCTACAAGGGGCAACGGTGTTCTCAAAAATTGATCTTTGCTTGGGCTACTACCAGCTGAAGATTAAGCCAGAGGACATGCCCAAGTCTTTATTTCGAACTCGCTATGGACACTAAGAGTTTTTTGTCATGCCGTTTGGTCTGATGAACGTCCCTGCCGCTTTTATGGATTTGATGAATTGAGTGTTTCGACCATTCTTCAATAAATTTGTAGTCATTTTTATAGACGACATCTTGGTGTACTCGAAGAATAAGGATGAACATGCAGGACACCTGCGAATGGTGCTTCAAAACCTTCGAGACAACAAGTTGTATGTGAAGCTTAGTAAGTGCAAGTTCTGGTTGGACAATATAGCCTTTCTCGGGCATGTTATTTCTGCAACGGCCATCTCTGTTGACCCATAGAAAATAGAAGCCATCGTAAAGTGGAAACGGTCTGAGTCAGCTAGCGATATTTGAAGTTTTCTTGGTCTGGCAGGCTATTACAGAAGATTTATTAAAGATTTTGCTAGAATCGCCTAACCTCTGACTCAGCTCACTTGGAAAGGAGTAACGTTCGCGTGGACGGACGACTGTGATGCTTCCTTTATGGAGTTAAAGCAGTGCCTCGTCTCAACACCAATTCTTGCCCTTCCAGATGGACCCGATAATTTTAAGATATATAGTGACGCCTCAGGTAAGGGATTGGGATGTGTCCTGATGTAAAAGGATAAAGTGATAGCCTTGGCATCGAGGCAGTTAAAGCCTCACGAGAAAAATTACCCAACACATGATTTGGAGCTCGCAGCGGTGGTGTTCGCGCTGAAGTTGTGGTGCCACTACCTTTAAGGTGTACCGTGCGAGATCTATACGGATCATAAGAGCCTAAAATATCTCTACACATAAAAGAATTTAAATCTTCAACAACGGCGTTGGCTTGAACTCCTTAGCTATTTTGACTTGATGATCAGATACACGCCGGACAAAGGTAATATTGTAGCTGATGCACTGAGTCGAGTATTCATTGGGAGTCTAGCTATTGATGACAAACTGCATCTAGATATAGAAGATTTGGGCATGACACTTATAATCAGATACAAAAAAGGGGCACAAGTGGATCAACTGCGCCTCGAACCTGACTTATTAGAAAAGGTCAAGTCCGCTCAGAAGGATGACATATTCCTGCAAAAGATGCAAGGTCTTATCATAGCAGAAAAGGCAACAAACTTTGCAGTGGGCATAGACGGGATGATCTGAGTGAAGGAAAGATTGTGCATTCTAAATGATACAGCCCTCAGAAAGGAGATACACACGGAAGCCCATTATGCTAGTTATACTTTACATCCGAGTAGCACAAAGATGTATCGAGGCCTATGTTCGACGTTTTGGTGGTACAGTATGAAACAAGATGTGACATTGTTCATGTCATAATGCATGGCTTGTCAGAGGATAAAGGTCGAGCACCAGAAGCCGGACGGAGAGATGCAGAACCTCGCTATACCGGAGTGGAAATGGGAACATATAAAAATAGATTTCATTGTTGGTTTTCCAAAGATGCAATGGGGGAATAATGTCGTCTGGGTTATCGTCGATCGACTCACCAAGTCAGCTCATTTTTTGCCTATCAAAAGTACTTGAAGTGCCAATCGCCTGGTTCAGATCTACCTCAACAAAATTATTCGGCTATACAGCGTGCTCGTATCCATTGTCTCCAATAGAGATGGTCGATTCTTATCGCATTTCTGGGAAAGCCTGCAGTTAGCAATGGGGACAAAGTTGAAGTTTAGCTCTGCCTACCATCTACAGACAGACGATCAAACAGAACGTGTCAACCAAATTCTCGAAGATATGCTACGACTCTGTGCTTTGGACTTGAAGATAAGTTGGGACATGAATATACTGTTAGCCAAATTTGTATACAATAATAACTTTTAATCAAGCATTCAGATGGTGCCGTATGAGGCATTGTATAGGCAGAAGTGCAGATTCTCGATCTTTTGGGATGAAGTTGGTGAACGGTAAATTCATGGCCCTGAACTTGTGGAGAAAACCGTCCAGAAGATTCGTTTAATCCAAAAACGGCTAAAGGTAGCAAAGAGTCGCCAGAAAAGCTACTCAGACACACATCGACGTCCACTTGAGTTCTTAGAAGGTGATCAGGTATTTCTTAAAGTCTCGCCCATGCGAGATGTTACCAGATTTGGAACAAAGGGAAAGGTTCCCTTTATTGTTTCCTAGTGGTAGGTTATATTCCTAAGTTTCGTGGACAAAACTTCCAATTAGTTGGTTAAGATGTGGTGCTCCGTTTTTCCTATCCGGGGAGCGCGGCTAAAAAATACAAGACGGTATCGTTCGATCGGGATAGATTGAAATAAGAACTCATCCTCGTTATGGATTTGCTTCTTCAGAATTGATTTCCATATTCAGTGGACCGTGTCCCGAGGATGGACTTAGCGGCAGAGTCAAAAGGGACATCTTCGCTGCAAGTTTCTTGCCTCAGTTTTCGTTGTCGCCTTGTTGCTTTCGTACTTTGAGTTAGTTTTCGGATTTGTTTACATTTTCTTGAACGGTTTTGATAGATTTTATTATTTTTGTTTGTTGAACTGTACTTCAATTTCGAGATTGGAAAGAGTGAAAGAGATATTGATCAGCTGTTCGTGACAATGCAGGTAAACGAGCAGTAGGCGACGTACGAGCGGAGTCTTAAAGCACCTATTTCCTTTTCTCCCTCCAACCAACTAGTGAGTGGCTTATATTCGATTCAGTTGACCCTTCTTCCAAGTCTTCACATATAAAATCTTGTATTCTTGCTTGCCCCAATCAAACGATACCAAAATAATTAAAAGATGTCAAGATAAAGAAAGGAATAGACTTGAACTATTTTGCTTGTCAATCAACTTGTCAAAGGTTATCTTATTGCATGCTAGTTTATTCAAAATATTCTTCATATGCTTCAATTTTAGTTAGAATGTATACTTCCTCTATAAATTATGTTATGTATAGAACACACCTTGCTATGCAATAAACTTATTAGGAAGACTATGCAAAATAAATCCTATCTTGTTACTTGTCTTATGCTTGTGTTGCCTGAAACTGTACTGATTGAAAGCTTAGTATGGACGATGTTTGATCACGGATAACTTGTGCACAAGGTTTCTGATTTTCGCAGACGGTCGTCGGGGTGCTGGGACTGATCCGATCCTGACGGAATGATCTGTATAGTCGTCTATTATGGACGAAATATTATGCAGCGGGGCTCGCCACCTGCATTGCATATCATTCTTATCTCAATACTATAACCCATCCTTTATGGCATTTTGCTAGTGATTCTTTTGTATATTTAAACATGTGCAAGCTAACTTGTGTCTTCATGGCAGGGAAGGACATGGTAAGTATTAGCAGGTGGTTCAGACGGGCAGGTAAAATTCACCAAACGGTGGAAAGTTTATTTCAGTAGTTTCTATATATAATGCTTGCTTGTAAAATAAACTAAGATAAGATAGAAAGACCACAAATAACATGCATGCTTCATATAAATAACATGTTGATTGGTATAGTTGGGTTAGCGTGCCTTTACCAGCATATTTTGATGTACTGACCCTCGTTGAAACAGGTTCCCTGCACCAAAGAGATCCTAGGAGGAGCTGAAGTCACTGTCTAATCCAGTCCAGCTGTCGGCGCATCCTGATCGTGCCTTACTTGAAGCATTCTGAAGCTAGAAGCTAGCAACCTAAACTCAATGCAGCTCCGTGGAAAAGCCATTGTCCGCCTGGAGGTCTTTTATTTTTAATTTTTAGTAAGGATGTAATATACAGGACAACTATCTTATTTTTTGTCAACTTTTGTAAGCCCGTATGGTAACCTTCTGACTCGTTCAAGAGTTTGTAAAAAGATGTCCATTATCAATAAAGAAAAAAATTTCATGTTTCAACTTTGTGCTTCAAATATCTGTGTCCTCTGAATATGTGCTCGTTATGCAAAATACCTTAGCCTTGTGCGGTACACAATCTAGGCCCGTACGATGTCATGCCCGAAGGACGACTATTAATTCCACAAAATTGGGACGTGACACCACTCAACCTGATATAATCAAACTAGTATATCGTACACTCATTGTGCAGCCACATATATAATCACAGTTGTTGCAAAGTCTGGATAACTGCCCTCATATTAAATCTGTACTGCAAGCTTCAATATATTCTATGACAAAAAAGATGGCAAAATTTTTGATCACGTAGTTCGAATAATAACAAGAAATCATTACAGAAATTATCCCAAAATATCGATTAGTAACAAGAAATTATTACATAAATCATCCCCAAATGGTACACCCTAAATATCAACAACAATATATATTGAGAGATCAAATGATCTAGAACTTACAATGAGAGGGGACAAGTAGGAGGAGGAGAAGAAACAACAGAGAAGAAGGGGGTACGAAGGAGCCGAGGGAGGGAACAAACATGGAAGGGAGTGGGCAGGACCACGTCGGAGATGAGAGAGGGGACCACGGGAAGCGGATTGCAGGAGAAGAGGGGACCACGAGAAGGGGGTCACCGGAGAAAAGGGACAACAGGAAGGGGAACGCTGAAGAGAGGGAGAGAGGAAAAGTCGAGTGAGATATGAGAGAGAGAGAGCGGTCGATCAAATAGTTCAATTTTGATCAGTCGTATTTTCTTTTAACTTAGGGCACAGACATCGGCGATGGAGCAGCGATATCCTAGTACATCATCATAATTAAGTACTCGTCGCCAATCTGTCGTAAATGTTTACCGCGTAGTTCCCACATAATGTGGCACTATTCGGTGATGATATAGCGACGACCTGGCGATGAAATCATATTAAATTTCTGATCTATTATATTTGGTCGTTATAATACTGCTGAGACGTCGATATTTGGCATCATATATCAGTCGTTGTCAATATTTTGTTGCTAAATTTCTGTATTTTAGTAGTGTTGGCATCCTTATCCTCCTAAGGGTTACCCTCATCACCATCAACGGCCTCATGATCAAGTTTGGAAGTATATCCATGTATTGGCTCCTCCATAATTGTATTCTCTGTAGTATCCTCTAGAAATAGATCAAAGAGTGATGACCCTAACTCAGGAAATTTCTCAGCTTCAAAAGGCATCTCGGAATCCTAAGTGTTGGTCATAGTCTGATTGTCAAAAAATATCACATCCCTACTTCTATAGAGCTTTCCTTCTGTTGGGTGGTAGAGTCTATAGCTAAACTTATCTAGACCATAGCAATCTAAAATATATTGCCTCATCTTCGGATCAAGATTGGATCTCTCGTCCTTTGGTACATAAACAAAGGTGATTGTATGACGTTTTCTTGTCGTACCATATTGTATCAGGCACATCACCCTGCAATGGAGCAATATAAGATAAATTAACAACATAAGCAAAAGTGTTGAAAGCCTCACCCTAATAACTGTCTGCTAAGTTTTTTTATAGTAAATATCATAACCTCTCTATTTGTGTTATATTCATATGCTCTGCTACACCATTGAGATGAGGTGTCTATGACATAGTCTTCTAGTATTGTATCCCTTGCTCTCTGCAATATTCATCAAAGGGCCAATGTATTTGCCACTATTGTCGGACCGAACATACTTTAACTTCTTGTATGTTTCCAATTCAATATTGGCCTAAAACTCTTTGAAAGTAGATAACACCATATCCTTGGTATTTATAACATTAATCCAAACTTTTATGTATAAGTCATCAATAAAAGTCACAAAAAAGAAGTACCACCAATAGTTTTTACCTTCATAGAACTATATACAACCGAGTGAACCAACTCGAGCCATGCTGACTTCCTTGAACTTAGGTGACTCTGGAAGATACCCTATTTTGCTTTCCAGCAATGTAGTGCGTGCATCTCTCTAATTCTGTATACTTAAGCCCTAGAATCACTTTCATGTTCAACAAGTAGTGAATTCCCTTATTGTTGATATGGCTAAGCTACATGTACGAAAACTCGCTAGACCCATCACTAACTGTATAACCTTATGTGCACATTGCTCCCCTTTATATAGTAGAGATTGGACTTCTTGCTTCCTCTGGCAATCACTATAAAACTACTGGAAACCTTCCACTAACCGTTGCCAAAGAGATTGAAGAATTCCTAATTATCCAACCTTTCAATCGATACCCGATCGAAACAGATGTGGAGAATATGACAAACATCTTTGAGAATAATAAATTAACCCGTCTATGTTCTCAAAAGCATATTTAAAATAGCAACAGCTTTTGACACATCTACGTTGCCCATCTTCAATACTCCACAGTCTCATATTATGTAAGAGGCAAACCATGTTGTATTGTGAAATACGTGCACTGAAGCGCCTGAGTCCACCAGCCAAAAATTATCATCGCAGGTGAGGTTCATGACTGCCTCATCATCTATATTAATCACATCTCCTCTATGTGCTGAGGCAGCTGTTGCTGTGTTCTCACATTACTTCCCTCTGTCGCCCTTCTTTTATCTTTTCTAAATAAAATAGTTCCACTTGATGTGTCCTTTTTAGCTACAATGGTAGCATTCAGAGTCCTCGTATCTACCCTTAGAATTGACTTTTCTTTTATCTCTATAATTGATCGTACTTTTTCTTTTACTCATACTGCGGCTTTCTGAAACAAGTTCCTCTGAATAAGATGAAGATGAAGTACCCTATAAATTTTTGTGCATCTTTTCATTTAATACCCCACTCTTGTCAAACTCTAGATTAACTACGCCTTCTAGAGCATAAGTAATTATGGACACTTGTACGATCTTCCATGAGTCTAGAAACATATAAAGTAACCACAACCCCTGAACTTCATCATTGAATTTTACTCCCATAGAGGATAACTGGTTAACCACGCTTTCGAACTCACCCAGGTGATCCATAATAGATGTACCATCTTTATACCATAGACCCATCATTATTTGGATTAGGAAAACTTGTTTACCCGGATCTTCTTCGTGTATAAAGATTTTAGCTTCTCCCAAAGTGTTCTTGCGTGCTCTATTTTGGCAACGTGATTGTATACGTTCTCGTCACCGAACTGCCTGATATACCCATGCACCTGTATATGCTCGAACTTTCAGTCCTCTTCGAATTTCTCACTAGACTTCTCGATAGAAAATATTGGAAGATGCAACTTCTTAACGAACAAAAATTACTTTATCTTGCTCTACCAATCATGATAATTGGAATCATTTAGGTACCATGCACACCGGCTTCACGTCCATCTCTTCTTCTTGGCTTGACTGTTAACCTTAACGCCAACTTTGAACCGGGATTTTATACTAGTCTCTTGGGAATAAAATACGAAAACCAAGAAGCTTTGAGAGAACCAAAGAAAAATATAAAAAACTAATTCGCCATTATCACAAAAAAGCTAAAACAAAATCACAAACGACTTTGATGTAGAAAATCCCAGCGAGAAAAGCCAAAGGACGATCAGACTCCAATCCTAAAAATCCTCTACTAATGTAATAAAAAATACATCAACTTCTTAAACTCTTCTCACTGAGCCAAACCAAATCATCACAACTACTTGAAGAAGAAAACTTGATTTTAGACTCCGAAAGAACAAAGATGACAAGAAGAATTACCTAAAAAATTCTCTCCTTCAAAGTAGTCTTCAATTCTCTCTCTCTTCATAAGTTACAATGCTTTGATCTTCTCTCGGATATATTAGATCTATACCATTTTAGGGTTTAGAAAACACCTATCATAAATCCCCTGATTTTTTAGGAATTTTTAAAATGAATTTTTACAATTTTTTCTAAAATTTTCTAGAATTTTTCTGTAACTAAAACTAAGGTATTTTATAATTAAATGATTTTTAAATGATGTTAATTAATATTAAAATATTATAAAAATAATATTTTTATGTGTAAAATAAAAAATTAGACATATGGTAATTTTTCGGGAATTTATTGGACCCCGAAAACATTTTGAAAGGCCTAAAAACTAAGTTTTAAATAAACCAAAATAAACCGTAGAATTAAACCCGGTTCAACTGAACCAAACCAACCCGAACCGGACCCGGTTCAATTGAACCAACCCCAAACCTTAGCGGGTCGGGTCGGATCTAAACCCGACTCGAAACCCACTAACCCGTACCCGCACTCATGCATTGGTGGGTCGGGTCGGATCCCCATCCGCCCGACCCCGACCCGAACCCGACCCGGGGACCCTTCCCTGTAACCGACCCCCGACTTTCCCTCTCCCTGGTGCCGCTTCATCTCCGCCGAGAGACTCGCCGTGACGCCTCGCCTCCCAGCCGCTCCGGCTCCCCCGCAACGCCCGCCGCTTTGCCTCCCCTGACAGCAACGACCGCCGCTCCCTCTCCCATTCGCCTATATATAAACCCTCGCTCCGGCCGCTCCCAGCCCCGCTCCATCGTCATCCCTGTCGAATTCCCAGTGCCTCCACCTCTCTCCCCGACCTCGCCGTCCTCCGCAGCAGCGCCTCCATCTCCTCCGTTGCTCTCCACGCAGAGCCCTGAGCTCGGCCTCCCTTCTTCTCCGTCCTCTCCGGCCAGCACCCTCAGCCCGAGCCTCCGCCGCCCTCACAGCCGTCACCCTCAACCCCGTCCAGATCTGCCACCTCCGATGAGCCGAGCCGCCTCTGCCCTCCTCCGGCGAAGCCCCGACGAAGTCTCTGGCAAGCCGTTGAAACCCTAACCCTAGACTGGATAGCACAGTGTCGTGTCGTGTCGTATCGACTCACAGACACGAGAAACCCAGTCTGCGTAGCCTTATTCAGGTACCTTTTTCTCTCTCCTCATTGTCCCATTTTCCGTTCTACCTATTGTGACACGAACACTGCGTGACCCTCTCGATGCCCGTGCAACCCGCTCGGTGTGTCACGTCCTGTGGCAATTATGAACTGCGATCCAAAAACAGGAAAAACAATACACCGTTTTCTCCGGACGTGAGTACGCCCCGCCAAACGGGACTACTTGGTCTCGTGCGGTCTTTACCAAAAGGTGTGCACCATTGATACGGATGTGTAGGATTTCGCAGAAGTTGATTTGGATGTGCGTGTACACCAAAATCAACACGTATCCGTCAACAACGCCCTTGTATCGGCCCTGTTTTCGAACTCGTTGTAACTTTGTATACACACATCGGATCGAAACGAAACTTGTGCCATCGGACTCATAGCAATACGCTGGTCCTGTGACTCAAGTTTGGTTTGATTTTGAGAACGTTGACAAAATTGTGTATCGTGGGCCCCGCGGCTCCACTTGACGGACGATTTTGTGATCGGCTCATCGGAATCCAATTCTGGAATTTCCTTTGGATTTGTATCATTTTTCTGGACTTGTTGACACTAAGTTGGACGAATTTGGAGACCATTGGTTCTGACACATTTTTTGGTGCAAAGCGGCCCACATGTGGACCCCACTTTGACCAGAAACTGTCATTTTTGCTCCTGTGTCCAAATCGGACTCAAGGACAGGCATTTTTAGCTATTTGATATTTTTTAAAACTGATGGTAATGTTTATTTCAGTAACCGGAGGACTACCTGCAAATCCCGCTAAGACCAGAGCTGCAGTTGGAGTCAAAAGCCCAGGCAAGTGTACCTTGCCAACACTGCAGTTTTGCTACTTATTTTCTTGACTTATTGATACATTGGTGTACATGATTAACCTAGGACTGTGTGACTTACTTAGCATCCGATTAATAGTTGGGTGCCAACACCGTACGCGGAGTTGTGTAACGTCACCTAGACATGGATACCGAGACCCTATACATTCTCGTACTTGCCTTATCAAGTACGTTATACCCAGGACACTTGATACTATTCATGAGACTGAATCTTCCTGAGATATTCATGGTGATTCTGTATAGGATACAGGTTTTATGACATATTCTTTATATATGCTTAGATCTTATTATGACTTGCTGTATTAGTTTTGATCTTGCATGTCATGGACATGAGATGTGTGATTACATTGGGTGGGGAGAGACACACAGACTACAGACTGATAATATATATATATAACCCTTATTAATGCAGTGCTCAAGACTCTAAACCCGAGCTTGGCCCAATACGTGATATTATCGCTATCGGCTCCCAGACACAGAGCTTGTAGTAGTTTCAGCCTGAGTTCTAGTGATGCTCTCAACTTGCATATCACTTAGCTGGTTATATAGTTTACTCTATTGTTTCATTTATTTCTGTACTGCATTTATTTTGGCATGAGTTATTTTGTACCTTGCTATGTCCCCTGAGGACCTGGATCCGGATTATGTCCCCAGGATTAGCAGAGGAGATCTACCCCGAGGTATACAGGACAGGAGCATTAGCAGGAGCAGGAACAGGAGCAGGCACTGGAGCAGGAACAGATCCAGTAGACGACTGATCACCGAGGATATCTTTTGAGTATATGCTTTATCCATACTCAGTATTTTCTGTTGTTATCTTTATTTCTTGTTTAAATGAACAATTGTTCAAACTCATTATCGGGTTATTTCCCGAGTTTATATTTTATTGTGATTGATCTTGCTTATTGATTCTGAAATTGTTGTATTCATATCTGTGGATAAGATTAGTATATTTAGCCCCCTATTATTGTATTATAGCTTAAGTGCATCCTGATAGGTCCATTAAATTGGGTTTGCCCATCGGTGTGTGCTGCTGGCCATTGCCACATGTCTAGTCCCTCGATATTTTGGGACTGGGGCATGACATAGTTTTTGTGGTGGCCCATGCAGGTCAACGACTAAATTGCTTCGGTTTTAACTTAGGAACCGAGCAAGCCTGCAATAAGAATAGGATAAGTTTTTAGGATCTCATCCACTTGCTTGAAACATTCTTGATATCTATATCGGATTCGGATTAATTTCTTGACTTGCATCCTGCCTTGATTCTTGTGCGCCTCTTATAAGTTTATTTTGGATGCAGAGAAATGGATCCATAAGCCGGCGACGAGACTCATCCAGGAACACCACAAGGTGTTGTGGTTAACTACGACGATGAAGTGACACCAGTTGACGAAGGTCAATCCTCACAATAATGCAGTCAAGCAAGTCAGCATGCCTCAAGAATCCAGCAAGATGACGTTCCACCATCGACGCAGTTTACTCCACCAATGCCCTTATTCCCATAAGGACAGGCTATGGACGAACAACAAATATTTCGAATGTTCTACGCGATGATGCAAGCCAATCAGAAGGTTCATCAAGAAGCTCAGCAAAACCAAGCGAAGAAGTTCATTGACAGACTTAGCTCTGAGCTACGAAAGTTAATCAGCTCAGTTGCAACTACCTTAGACATGGATGTTACTGCTGTAGCACGACCTATGGAGTGCATCGCAAGGATAGAATCTAGCCAGAAGCGGCCGTATGCATTAGCACCAGACCAAGCACAACAAGAAAGAGTTGTAAAGCGACCACAGATGAATCCACCATAGAGAGCTTCTACACCACTTGTACTAGTCCTTCCTACTTGTCACTACTGTGGAAAGGTAGGCCATCTCGCTAAAGAATGCTGACTCAGATTAGGACTATGTTTATCTTGCGGATCCAAAAAGCATTCGGTAAAGGATTGCCCTGAACGTCGAGAGAAAGCATTGATGATTCATCAACCAGCCACATCAGCACCAGTCGGAACACCACAGGAAGAAATTGCAAAGAGTTCTCACCTGCACCAGCCACCTCGAGCATCTCCGCAAGTACTGCCTATCTGTCAATAATGTCGCAAGCGAGGCCACAGTGAGAACGAGTACAGACGTAAATTGGGATTATGCTTAATTTGTGCGTCCAACCAACACTTAGCCAAGGATTGTCCTCAGCATCGAAAGGGAGCACTAATGTTAAACAGACAAGTAATACCAGCACCAAGGCCTTTTTATCCAGCATTGGGAGTACCACAGACGAGAATTGGAGAAGTCAGACCACCTTCCCCAGGAGGGTATCAGCCGAGGCCACCCTTGGCACCACAAGTAGCACACTTCTAGCAGGCTCAACAGCAGCAGAGGAATCATCTGCAAGGATGCGGACAAGCCTTGGCGATGACCTTGGAGAATGCACAGACTCTTGGAGTAGCTAATGCGCGTAAGTTTTCCATAGTTATCTGTTTTTAGTATTGGTTTAGTTCGTGCATGTTGGTTCTTGACCTTAGCCTTGACCTAGTAATTTTGAACTTGCTAATAACTGATAACCTAATATGTTTTTATAAGTGATAACCAGTAGTCTTCTAGATTTCCTTCATCCGAAAAATTGCATAACTTTTATTGCTTAGGGAAATGATTTTTCCTATGTGTTTTTAAACCCTCAACCTTGACTCTTCTTAATCGTGATGTGCTTCGAACAATGTTTGCAACCGTGTCATCTCTGTTAACAGTTTATTCTTTAATTGCGAGGACGCAATCCTCTTAAGGGGGTTAGATTGTAAACCCCCTGATTTTTCAGGAATTTTTAAAATGGATTTTTATAATTTTTTTTGGAATTTTTCTGTAATTAAAACAAAGGTATTTTGTAATTAAATGATTTTTAAATGATGTTAATTAATATTAAAATATTATGAAAATAATATTTTTAGGTGTAAAATAAAAAATTAGACATAGGGTAATTTTTCAGGAATTTATTGGACCCCGAAAACATTTTAAAAAGCCTAAAAACTAAGTTTTAAATAAACCAAAATAAACCCTAGAATTAAACCCGGTTCAACTGAACCAAAGCAACCCGAACCGGACCCGGTTCAATTGAACCAACCATAAACCTTAGCGGGTCGGGTCTGATCTAAACCCGACCCGAAACCCACTAACCTGTACCCTCACCCATGCATTGGTGGGTCGGGTGGGATCCCCATCCGCCCGACCCGGACCCGAACCCGACCCGGGGACCCTTCCCGGTAACCGACCCCCGACTTTCCCTCTCCCTGGTGCCGCTTCATCTCCGTCGGGTGACTCGCCGTGATGCCTCGCCTCCCAACCGCTCCGGCTCCCCCGCAACGCCCGCCGCTCTGCCTCCCCTGCCAGCAACGACCGCCGCTCCCTCTCCCATTCGCCTCTATATAAACCCTCATTCCGGCCGCTCCCAGCCCCGCTCCATCGTCGTCCCCGTCGAACTCCCAGCACCTCCACCTCTCTCCCCGACCTCGCCGTCCTTCGCAGCAGCGCCTCCATCTCATCCGCTGCTCTCTCCGCAGAGCCCTGAGCTCGGCCTCCCTTCTCCTCCGTCCTCGCCGGCCAGCACCCTCAGCCCGAGCCTCCGCCGCCCTCACAGCCGTCACCATTAGCCCCGTCCAGATCTGCCGCCTCCGACGAGCTGAGCCGCCTCCGCCCTCCTTCGACGAAGTCTCCGGCAAGCCGTCAAAACCCTAACCCTAGACTGGACAGCACAGTGTCGTGTCGTGTCATATCGCCTCGCGGACACGAGAAATCCAGTCTGCGTAGCCCTGTTCAGGTACCCTTTTCTCTCTCCTCGTTGCCCTATTTTCCGTTTCGTCTGTTGTGACGTGAACATTGCGTGACCCTCTCGATGCCCGTGCAACCCGCTCGGTGTGTCGCATCCTTTGGCAATCGCGAACTGCGATCCAAAAACAGAAAAAATAATACCCCATTTTCCCCAGAACTGAGTGCGCCCCGCCAAACAGGACTACTTGGTCGCGTGCGGTCTTCACCGAAAGGTATGCACCGTTGATACGGACATGTGGAAATTTGTAGAAGTTGATTTGGATGTGCGTGCACACCGGAATCAACGCGTATCCGTCGACAACGCCCCGTATCGGCCATGTTCCCGAACTCATTATAACTTTGTGTACACACGTCGGATCGAAGCAAAACTTGCTCCATCGGACTCGTAGCAATATGCTGGTCCTGTGACTCAAGTTTGGTTCGATTCTGAGAACGTTGACAAAATCGCGTATCGTGGGCTCCACTTGACGGGCGATTTTGTGATCGGCTCATCGGAATCTAATTCTGGAAGTTCCGTTGAGTTCGTATCGTCGTTCTGGACTTGTTGACACTAAGTTGGACAAATTTGGAGACTATTGGTTCTGACACATTTTTTGGTGAAAAGCGGCCCACATGTGGTCTCCACTTTGACCAAAAACTATCATTTTTGCCCCTGTGTCCAAATCGGACTTAAAGACAGGCATTTCTAGCTTTTTGATATTTTTTGAATCTGATGATAATATTTATTTCAGCAATTGGAGGACTATCTGCAAATCCTGCTGAGACCAGAGCTACAGTTGGAGTCAAAACCCCAGGCAAGTGTACCTTGCCAATACTGCAGTTTTGCTACTTATTTCCTTAACTTATTGATACATTGTTGTATATGCTTAACCTAGGACCGTGTGACTTACTTAGCATCCGATTAATAGTCGGGTGTCAACACCGTACGTGGAGTTGTGTAACGTCACCTAGACATGGATACCGAGACCCTATACATTCTCGTACTTGCCTTATCAAGTACGTTATACCCAGGACACTTAACACTATTCATGGGACTGAATCTTCCTGAGATATTCATGGTGATTCTGTATAGGATACAGGTTTCATGACATATTCTTTATATATGCTAAGATCTTATTATGACTTGCTGCATTAATTTTGATCTTGCGTGTCATGGACATGAGACGTGTGATTACATTGGTTGGGGAGAGACACACAGGCTACAGGCTGATTATATATATATATAACCCTTATTAATGCGGTGATCAAGACTCTAAACCCGAGCTTGGCCCACTTCGTGATATCACCGCTACCGGCTCCCAGACACAGAGCTTATAGTAGTTTCAGCCTGAGTTCTAGTGATGCTCTCAACTTGCATATCACTTAGCTGGTTATATAGTTTACCCTATTATTTCATTTATTTCTGTACTGCATTTATTTTGGCATGAGTTATTTTATACCTTGCTATGTTTCCTGAGGACCTGGATCCGGATTATGTCCCCAGGATTAGAAGAGGAGATCCACCCCGAGGTATACAGGACATGAGCATTAGCAGGAGCAGGAACAGGAGCAGGCACTGGAGCAGTACTAGATCCAGTAGACGACTGATCACCGAGGATATCTTCTGAGTATATGCTTTATCCATACTCAGTATTTGCTGTTGTTATCTTTATTTCTTGTTTAAATGAACAATTGTATCTGACTCATTATCGAGTTATTTCCCGAGTTTATGTTTTATTGTGATTAATCTTGCTTATTGATTCTGAAATTGTTGTATTCATATCTGTGGATGAGATTAGTATATTTAGACCCCTATTGTTGTATTACAGCTTAAGTACATCCTGATGGGTCTATTAAATTGGGTTTGCCCATCGGTGTGTGCTGTTGGCCATTGCCACGTGTCTAGTCCCTCGATATTTTGGGACTAGAGCGTGACACCTATATATAGACCCTCAAATTTGTAACTAATTTTGACCTTTGATTTGATCCAACGATGTATAAAATACCCCTAGAATTCATATATATCTCGGACCTAACAAAATTTGGTGCCAAATTTAGTCTAAAGAGGCAGTATGTTTTGTCTGCACTGGACCTAATTCAGACCAGACTCGGTAGGACCGAGTTCGGATAGAACTCAATCAATCCTATTTAGAATCTCATACTGCAGTGTTGTGCTATTTTTAAATCTCGAGCTTCTCTGACACTCGAATAGCGCTTGTCGTACTCCCCGAGCTTCTCCGGTCCATAGAGGATTCTCGTCGCACACCGAAGTATACTCCACATAGGTTGGAATCCCACTAAACACTAATAGTATCAAAAAAATCAATAAAACTCTTATACTAGATGTTGGCTATAAAACGAATACGAAAATAATGTCAATCCACCTAAACATAATGAACCACTGTCTAACACAAGAATCAAGACAGAGCAAACACAGTATTTTTGGTGACTATACCACATGGACAAATCCCAACCTATGTAACTTCAGAAAGGATAAAAGATTGATAAAAATTTGTAGAATTCTTTGCCCCAAAGTTCAACACCCTCACAAAACTCAAAAAAAAAGAAAGTGATAGAATTAAAATTACTCACCCAACCCTGTGATGATCTCCTTGAATGAAAAAAATAACTCTTCGAATAGATCTTCTTTTTCGATTATCTCGAATGGCAAGGCCAAAGAGCAAAGCACAAACGTTTTCTTAGATTTTTTGTGGACTTACACCATGAATCTTTCATAAGAGCTTCTCCATGCCAGCCATCCTCAACCTTTATAAATAGGTGAGAAAATATAATTTAGGGTTTAGAAAATCTTAAAATAGTCTAACACTAATTATGTACGTCCATATTTGATCACACGGGCATATTAGATATTAATTTTGGGCTTGCACCCGAGCCATTCGTCGATCGTCTTTACACTGTTGTTGTACTTCTATTGCACCCACACTATGTTCCAACACCTTAATTAAGGATGGACCCCAACATAATCCCACTCAAGTTTGAGAGGGGTTGAATCAATGGATACTAAATTGGACTCTATGCATGTCACTTCACGATAGAGTTCATGCTCCCCCTGTCACGGATCTCTAATTTAGCGAAATGCTTTGTGTCTTCTTTCGTCTCCAGTTTACTGGAATCTTAATGACATCAACAACTCAGTCAGACCATCCCCCAATTATAAGACTCACCATAAATCGTGGTTACCTGTCCTTGACTTCAATCTTCTACCAGAATGTACTCCCATTCTAACGATATGCTAATCTTGGGCATCACAAAGATGAAGAAGTTAACTTTGTCCAAGTTATGTGTGAAGGAGATGGAAGATGTTTATGTTGATGTTATCTTGGGGATAAAGATTATCCGGACAGAAGCTAGGTTGCTATATCACAAGATCACTATATCGAGAAAATTCTCACACTCTATGGATATCAGGATCTTCTGGGATCGATACTACTTGTAGATGTGACAAGAAGTTGAAACCAAATCCAAGAAAAAAAGTCAGAGAGTTGGAGTACTCGAGTGTCATCGAAAATCTGATATATGCAAAGAGTACCATCATATATAATTTTGCTTTTACGGTATGGATGTTGAGTTGGTTTATGAGCAATCCAGATGTAGAATACTAACAAGCTATGAAAAGAGTTATGATATATCTCAAGTGGACTCAGAAATTTGTATTACACTATAGTGGTTATCCAGCGATAGTAGAATTATTCATTGATGTAAGTTGGTGTTGAATACAGTCCACAGGAGGATACATCTTTTTAATGGGTAGGACTGTTATATCGTGGAATCCTAAGAAGTAGACTTTGCTCTCTTATTCGTCTATGGATATGCTCTGGCAGCTACATCGAATGAAGCAAAATATCCTCGATAGCTTATATACTATCTTCCTTTGGTTGGTGCACAGATTTTGACTGTACCGATATACCGCGACGACTAGGCGCCTGTAACGATGGTATCTAATGATTTCTTTAACGTTAAGAAATGACTGTATAACTTTGTCATATAGTACTAAATGATCACATAAAGAATGGCATCGATTAATATTCAGAGTCAGGAGAATCTGTCAGATCCGTTCACTAAATACGTCAAGCGACAACTAGTTAAGGACACAACAAAGAAAATGGATTTAAAGCTATACTGATATTATGTCTTTGTAATTCTACTATAAAGTTTTACGCTATCAGAAAGAGAAGTTTACTAGGCATCTAACTTTTGGTTCAAAGAAGAACCATTGATAAAAAAATTGCAGGTACATAGTTTAGTTATTGGAGACATTAATGGAATTGGATCCAGGAACCTCAGTAGTCTACTATTTGCTTTTTGTATAGAGCAAGTCCTCTGGGAGATTGGCAATAAGCCTTAATAAGTTCTTGGACATTTTAAATATTTTGCATGCTTGCTGGAAACACGAATAACTCAACAATAAGTAGAGGCTAGTACCCCATTCTATAGTGGCGTGACACTATATGAGTTGAGATGTTCAACTTTGGGCCATGTCATATCGGTGTAGCACTGCATAGAAGTAGGTAGCCTAATGCTGAAAGATAGAGAGTACTAGTACAAACGTACTACAAACAGGCTGGAATCTCACGCTACAGTGGTATGACACCACCAAGAGGTTACACCTTGCCTTTTGGTTATGTCATGACGGCATAGCACTGTAAGGAAGTGAAAGGCTTCTTGCTGGAGAATATTAAACTCTCTAAAGAACTCACCTAAGTATATGAATATAAATGTAGGTCGTCTCTTAAGGATAAGCTATTAGACACCCAAGATACATATACAGATAGCAGGTCGGCACAGGGCCTTTAATGTGTGACCAAAGGCACAAATAATGTCATTTGTATGAGTGAAAAGTATATAAGTTGTGGTACAAAATTCAAGGCATAATACATTTTGTATCATACTTTTTATTGACACATGCAGGAAGATTCAAGCCATAAGCAACATCTATCCTAATGCATGATGTACAGTCACTTTGGGAATGCTCAGCCTATATATTTAAATATGTGGGAGATTGTTAGGATTTATGAGCCAACCCCCTTGAAATTTTAGTCCCATATTGCCTATAACCCCTATTATGTATTCTAATATAATGCTTCTTTTTTGAATTGACCTATACACATGTGGTATGGTAGTCCATATGACTTGTGGGCCATTTTTCCAAGAGGGCAAGGATCAAAACATCATAGAAATAATCTTTGCTTTGTTTTCACCCAATTCTTTGCCATTTTCTTGGGAGCTAAGCCCCATAGTGGCTTAGCGACTTGGACTCAGACTCAGGCTTAACCAAAGACGCAAAGTGGCACTTTAATGACACACTTTGTACTTACAACATACGCATTGGGTAAGAGTGGAGATTTTGTAAATGGTTGCACGCAAGCATCTGCACAAGGAAACCTGCAACTAGCTCTTGCATGTGAAAAACTGCATGGTGTTGTTGCACGTTGTTGTTGCGATGTGTTATTATGTGGTGTTGCTACATGGTGTTGTTGTGCGGAGCTGCTGCTTGGTGCTGCTGTATAGAGCTGCTACGAGGAGCTACTGTACGGTGCTGCTATGAGGAGCTACTGGGAGGAGCTACTATGCTGGGCTGTTGTACGTGTGTGCAGTGCAGCGGTGCAACGTGCTACACATCTTGTTTGTGTGCGGTTGTGTGCGCAACGTGGTTGCTTAACTGGTTTGTGTGCAGTTGCGTGCGCCACATACAGGCATGCCTCTGTCTGCACAGACTGTTGCGGTTGCGTGCGCTATGTACGGATGTGTTGCTGTCAACGCAGTCTGCTACACTGTCAATGAAGACTGTATTGTCAGAAGGATTAGATGGAGGTTTGGTTCAACTACTCGGGATTTGATGGAATTTGGGGTATGGGGATGCACAAGGGTTGATGGTGACCTCTCATATATATATGTTTGCTCCTCCCTTGCTTAAGATAGAGAACGAGAGAGAAAGAGGGACGTTCGGCCAACAACCAAAATCTATGCATCCATAATCTACGCGGCAACCAGCAACAAATGATTTTGAGAGGCCCAAGTTCTTTTCCGAGGGTGGCTACGAGCGTTCTATAAGTTCATTCTTTGAACTTGCTTGTACATGTCGTAGAGTAGAACGAATCTTTTTTTGAGCAACAGTGATCTTAATCACCCAGCAAGTGTTCCTCTTCTTCATTTTTCTGTTCTTGTTCTATCTTATTGTAGCAACTGTGATTACAAAGAGAAAAACAATTTTTATTTCCAGTATTTCTTCCAGCCAGTGTTTTGTCATTTTTATCATATTGTAAATCTTTTTTTTATAGCTTCGTTATAATCAGAATCAAAGTATGATTCTCTATTTCTCACACTTTTGAGTCCAACTTTTTAGCCCCGACAATAACAGTTTGTAGTGTTACTATATTAGTACCAGTATTGTTTATGGATTGTAGAAAGCGAGAGCTGCTACGCGTTTATGGCTCATACACAGACGTGGGCCTAATCAATCGGGAAGCGGATTCTATGGGCATCAAAAGAAGGGGTTGGGGACGTTTTGTGGGTCACTCGTTCGATCTTTTTGTCCTAAAGCATAAAAATAACAACAGGGAACCTATTGATAGATAATGTGCTAAAGCGTGAAGTGTGTATAGTGACCAACCAATGGTTTCGGAGACTTTCCACCAACCGCACTCATTACAGATCGATTGATACCGAGGATTTCTGGTCTAAAAGTTGACAATGCTGTTAAGTAACACTTAAGACAGCATTAGGGTTGTGATGCCGTTCTATAATCAAAATGATTTTGGTTCTGGGCTTTCTGGCTTCTGTAGTTTGGCATTTGACCAGCTGTGTTAGAGCATCATGGAGCTCAAGAATGCAATTTTTTGAGGATCAAATTAGTAATAAAAAAATATATAGAATTGTTTGGATTTGTTTAAGAACAGCCCAGATAAGATGAGTCGATATATAGATCTATGTGTAATCCATCTTTTTTTTCAAAACAAAATAAAATAAAATTTAAAATATAGAAATTTGACTACAAATTGAAATTACTATTGTACAAAATGATTTTATACATTCTGAATGTAAAAATTTTCGTTCCTGTGGCTATGACGAGATCATGATAGAGTTCCTATTGAACTTTATTGTCGTACAAAATGAACTCCTACATTCTAAATCTATAATCTAGAAATTGGAATAAGCCTGTTCTTATGTTTAACAATATTGAAGGAACTTATCTTTGTGTAATTTTAATAGAGGTGGTGACGATGAGAGGAGTAAGTGCAGTGGTCGACACTTGTAGGGAGAAAGAGTACCTTTTCCTGGATGACGGTACCTAGCACCACTTCATTTTGGTCAGTGGAGCTCTAACTCATGTCGGCCAACATGAGTTGTGGGACTACATTAGTCAGTTTTTGGACTGTAAATTGTTTGAATTCAATCTGGATTTGAAAAATTTTAAAATCCAAATATAGTTAAAAATTTGATTTAATTTAATTTAAAATTTTATATTAAATATAAGATTTGATTATATTGTAAATTAGTATTAAATATTTAATTTGATCATATATGGATGTTCATAATTGGGGTTGGACTATTTTACAAGGAATATGATTCTTATTTTAAGATTTTCTATTTAAGAAATCTTATTATGAACTAAAATAGGGTTTCTTATCCGATAAAAATAGGAGAATGGTGGAAGGACAAGAGAGATAGCACAAGTTGGAGATTCAGGGTGCTCGTCCACAGAAAATTTAAAAGAAAGTCCGTGCTTTGCTCTTAGGACTTCGTCATCCAAGACAGAAGGAAGAAAGATATCTGATCTAGGAGGAGTCGTCTTCGCTCAGGGAGAATGCTACGGGTTGGTGAGTGATTTCAATTGTAATCTCTTTCTTTTCTTCTTGAGTGTGGTGAGGGAGTTGAATCTATTAGGACAAAGAGTTCAACATTAATTTTGTCAATCTTGTAATTTCAGTTGAGTTAGAAAGGTTAAAATTTGTCTAGGTGACGTAGTCACCGCCATATACTTGTCTTTATATTTGCTTGGTGTTCGTTAGAAAGGGGTTGGTTATCAAAGGTGGGTTGGCCTAAAGTTTTTGCTGCGGGCAGTCTCAGACACGGTGTTAGAACGCTTGTTGGGCGTGTCCGATTCCCAACCTCCGGTATCAGAGCAACTGATTTTAGTTTTGGCAACTATGTCTACGGAGCAGATGAACATTCGTATGATCACCCACTACCAGAAAAAGTCAAATTAGCGACGTTAAAAAACGTCGCTAAATGACCAAAAAATGTCGCTAATCATTTTTAGTGACGTAATTAGCGACGTTTTAAAGAAGTCGGAACTAAGTACGTCGCTGAAAGAAAAAATGTCGCTAAACGTCGCTATGCCGACATTTTTTAGCGACTTAAATGAGTCGCTAAATTAGCGACGCAGCGTCACTAATTAGCGACGTTTATTAACGTCGCTAAACGTCGCTAATTAGTAACTTATATAGCGACGTTACAACGACGTCTTTAATGACCTAGCAATACTGCCATGTCAGTAGTTTGCGACGTACATCGACGTTTTTAACGACATATTTAGCGACGTCATTAGCAACGTGTATTAACGTCGCTAATTAGCGACGTCATTAGCGACGTGTATTAACGTCACTAAACGTCGCTAAAAATGTCGCTAATTTTACAGAAAAAAATACTGAATTATTTTCAAACTATTATTCCTGCAGTTTATTAAATCACAATCTGTACAAATAGACCCGGAGCAACCCTCCATTGAATTTCTGGGTTTGCCAACCCCCTTGGGTTGAACACTCAACACCGGTAAAATAACATATTTAATATGAATAATATAATAAAATTTGAAGAAAAGAAAGCATCCAGCAAATCTCATCGTAAAGAATACGGCAAATATATATCCATACAATCTCATCCTAAATAATACAAAAAATACAAATATCCAACAACTAGCTATACTACTGCAGATCTGCAGGAGGCTGACCACCGGCGCGCATGAAGGATAT
This sequence comes from Iris macrosiphon, assembly GCA_036927795.1. Lineage (NCBI taxonomy): Eukaryota > Viridiplantae > Streptophyta > Magnoliopsida > Asparagales > Iridaceae > Iris > Iris macrosiphon. The sequence goes on along the minus strand of JAYESA010000209.1, from coordinate 308,542 downwards.
GAACAGCTCATACTGCTCCCGTGGAATCGACACCGATGTCGATGGAGAAGGCAGTGACATCGGTGGTGTCTATGTCGATGTAGGCGCACCAGGAGGCCGTACCCTCTTCAAGTCTGCGAGTCGTTGGTTGTAAGAATCCATGGTAGATAACAGCCTCGTACTGCTATGAACCATTGAATCCTGCATCATCGTCAGCCTCTCGCACATCGATAGCTGTGATGCCTACAGCTCCGTGATTTTGTGGTCTGTCGAGGCTCTAATATCATTTGTCAAAATTCGAAGCTCCGTGATGCGGCGGTCGAGCATATCGAATCGTGCGATGAGCGTCGGATCGTCCGCCTGTGGTTGGGACCGGGGCTGCTCCTCCATCCTTCGCAGCAACTCATCACGAAGAGACGCAATCTGATGGTCAACGGCCTCCTGGACTCTGGCCGACGACTGCGAGGGCTGTGTGGAATGCGCAGTTGTCGGGGAGGCCCTAGATGACTGTGTCTCAACTAGGGCGCCATAGGATCCCGTACCGTAGTACGTACCCCTCTGGAGACCACCTGCTGCGGTCACCCACAGGTCGTCCGCCGACGGAGCTGGAGCGGGCTGCGAGGAAGTACCAGCCTCTTCAGGTGTAGGTGCACTAGCAGTCGTTCGCTCACGCAGCCTAAGATACTCGGTCTAGAAAGGTTTGAAAACTCAATAATTGTCTAAGTTATATTAAAATTAACACAAAGTAAAGTAATACTTACATAGGTCTACGAGGCCCTCTTATCAATGAGATTTCTGTCCTTGCGATGGGTGGCCAAGAAGACGGTCACCATGTTTGCATCCTCACCCCTCTGTACCTATTAAAAATATATTATTTAGTACTAAACTTAAATATCTTTTGCTACTACCATTTTATGGTACTTACATTAAAATAATATATTTTAAAAGAAAAAATATACCAAACGACAGAAATGTTTCGTCATCAGAATTGAGCCACCACACCACTTGGTAGCATTCCGCCTAGCCGCCTTGGCCTTCTTAGACCTTTCCTTGTAGCTCGGATCATCGAATTTAGCCCTCATCGCAGTCCACTACTCAGGCGTGATCCAACCTTGGATCGGTTTTCCAGCACGATCACGAGCCTTCTGGTCATCCAGAGCATCTCGGATAAGCTTGGCGGTAACGGTAGAAAAGAGCCGCTCGATCAACTCGTCCCGGTGCGGAGGATAGAAATACGTTTGCTACAATAAATAATTTAGTAAGTGATTATCATGGATAAGTTATATAATATTCATAAATTAAAGAATTTATTTAATATACTTTTACCTAGAAGTGCGCAAACCAGAATGCCTTTCTCTCCTCCGGAGCCTCAGAGTAGTTGATCCAAGGGCCACCGTAGTTGTTCCTCAAAAATTGGCCCAGGCGTCTATGAACCGACAATGGACGATATCTATACAGAGATAATTATTTTGATCGAAAAAGTCAATATTCGATGAATAAAGAAATACACGATATATATTATGCTAAACCATCTAAAGTACTTACTTTTTACTGTCGGCCCAAATCTCTATCCTCGTCTCCTCCGGAGGTGCGTATGGAGGATCTTGCTGATATTGCGACAACGTGGGCACGACCTTCTCGACATGCTCATCTGTCCCCATGGTTCCGTCAACAGAAGGAACACTGGACGAGGGTGTCACGACCCGTACCCGAAAAATTGGGCATGAGTCGTGGGTACGTCCAGCCTACGCCGCAGCATCGGCGGTAGAACGTTGTCTAGGTCAAATATCTAGCTAACAATCTCACGCAATCAATATATAAATCTGTCAAGATCTCAACTCCAAACGGAGGAGCAATATCATAATGATAATCAAGTACTCAATCACGAATCTAAGCACGATAAGATAACAAGAAGTCTAACAACTATAAAGTCTAACCAACAACAACTACTACAATAACCACAACATCGATAATAATAATACAACATCCAAAATCAAATATAATACAAGGTCTCAATCCAAAACCGGAGACAAATCCGGTGCTAAAAGCTAATAAAATCAATAATAAGGTCCTAGTAATCCCGGCTACCAACCCGGAAATTACTCCTAAACTAGAGGGTCCCTATTTGCACCATCGACAGGCTCAGGTCCATAAAACGTCGGACACCAATCCTCTGGATACTCTGGAAAAAATATGTCCAGTCAGGACTGAGCAAGTACACCTCTAACAACAGTTCCAGTTAAATGATAAAAACTATAAAGCAGTTATAGCAAGTAGCAAGAAGAATAAAGCAAGTATGAAACAAGAAAATATACATGTATCACTGGTGCATAAAGATAAATATGTAGGAATATCAGAAACAAGATAGTAATGACTGCAAGATACAAGAAATCTAAACTAAGAGTAAGTCTGTGCACATGAACGTGTAGTGAGTCCAGCATAAAATATATGTAGTGAGTCAAGTCCAGAAACATGTAAGTGAGACCAGCAAGAATGCAAGTGAGTCCATACTATAAAGAATAAACTCGGTGTCTTTGAAATACCTGTTTTGACATGTAAACGGCTAGGGGTAAGTACGGCTCACCGCGCACTAGGTGCGCGGCTGCTATCATTCCAGATTAGACCAGAGGGGGTGATTCCTGATGATTCCAGATAGGAATGTTTACATGTCTACTCGAATATTTCCCTGCCCCGACTAGTACAAGTGAATCCAAGACCCGACACGTAAATCAAATATGAGTCCAGCCTGAAACATGAGTGATGCCTGTAGTGATGCCTGTAGGTGATGCCAATAGTGATTCCAGAATAGAGGCCAAAAACATGAAATAAATACGTGTCACAAGTAAATAAATCCAGAAATACCAGTCCGTGTCCCGTGTTGTGCTAGAAAAATCAGATGATATTATACTAGAAGCTGAATCATAATAATCATCAAATAATAAAAACTATCAGAGAATGTACTCGTCTGACGTCCTGAGCAACTAACGATCCTAACTGGTGTCGCAAGGACCTATTGCGAAAAGTAAGGTTAAACAGGTTTCTAATAAGTTAAACATATATAAAATAACTAAAAATAGGCTTCTAGGGTCGTTCTAGGTCAAACGGGTCAAACCGGTGAAATCTGGGTCAAAAAGTCAACTCTCTGTCTAAAAAGTCAACTTTAGGTCAAAACTAGGTCAAAAGTTGACTTTGGCGGTCAACCGAGTCAACCACGGTCAACTCTAGGTCAAACTAGGGTGCCCCTAAAATTCTAGGCCAAAACTAGGTCATTAGGCTAATAAAACCTCAAACTCGCCTCCTTAAGATACCGGGATACCCTCGGTATCCGATACCTCACCCTACGCTACACACCCCGCCTAAAACCGCTAAAACCTATGCTAGCACGCGTAATTATATACACATATACATAAAAATCTATCTATAAACTCAAACCTAGGCAATTGCTCAAAAACCCCGCTTGAAACTCAATACCTTGGATATCTCAAGGTATTGAGATACCTTCGTATCTCAAGGTATTGAGATACCTCTCTAAACTCAACCCTACTACCCCTCTAGCTAACTAA
>JAYESA010000209.1:172500-302500 GCA_036927795.1 Iris macrosiphon | reverse complement strand
TGGAGAAGAAGAAGAAGAAGAAGAAGAAGTAGTAGTGAAGAAGAAGAATGGGGCTGTGGTGTTCGGTCGGGTCTGGGAATGGGGGGCTGGCCTCAAGCAAAGAAGTAGGTTACATTAATGAAAATGACTAAAAAGCCCTCTCCTAAAGTCATGCAAATTGGATTTTGGATTTGGGGTTCCAAAAGCACTCAAACTAACTCCCAATCTCTCCAACTAACCCACTAAAAATATAATAATAATTCTAAACCCCAAAAATAGGTCTCACAAGGGTGTGGGTTGGGTCGGACATGGGTCCACTAGGGTCTGACATGGGTCCAGGCTAGCAAAAACCCTAAAACAATCAATAGAAAAATAACACAACCACTAATTAAATATAAATATAATTAATTATAAATAATATACAATTAACCAAATTAAAATAAAAAAATACCCGGCTTTGGAAATGGGGTAGTGACAGAGGGATTACTATCACACCTGGAACTACTCGTCACAATAGTCGGAGATGTGAGTGTTCGATATACTGGAGTACTGGGCGACGACGATCCGGAACCAACTGTAGGCAGTATCGGAGGAGCACTCTGTCTACCTCGGGACCTGCCGAATCTTCCGCGTCGTCCTGTCATACCTGATAACAACATATGATGAATATAGAAAAACACAAATATATAGTACATTCTACAGTCAAAATGTGATGCATATCTCACAGCATTCTACAGTCAAAATATAATACATATATTCGTTAAAATAGTACATTCTACAGTCAAAATATAGTTATATTCTACAGGCAAAATATTTTATTTTCAATCATCTTCAGAAAATTCATCTTGTTCGTCTTAATTGAAGTCACATAGAAGAAGCAAAGTAGGACATATATAAAATTAGCCAACCAAACAGGCCCACATTGAAACACAGTATGTGTGTGTGTGTGTATGTGTGTGAGTGAGTGAGAGAGAGAGAGAGAGAGAGAGAGAGAGAGGGGTACGCTGCTAATATCTCAGCCTACTACACAGCTTGTAGTCTGGAATTTCAGTCTTGTCTAAAATAAATACCCAAGATTTCAAAAATAGCCGAATACTACATGCTTTGGTGTAAAAAACTTGAACATGATCTGATGCTAACTAAACTAAATGAAAGATTAATGACATTTCACTGAGTAAATCTTATTTTTCTTCCAATAGCGACGTACAATGTTTTTTGTCGATCAAAATGCCGGAGCTGCTTATATAAACCAAGGGCAGCAGTAAAATACAAAACAGTTATTTAACATGTTTAATCTATGTTTCGCTGAAAATGATAGGTTTCGACACGATAATGACAAGTTAACATGGACACAACACATATTCTGGTGTCGTAGTGTATTTTAGAGTGTCTGTACTGTTTATTTGATAAGTGTACAACAAGACATGTGGACCAGATTTTTGGTCTGGCTATGGTAGTAATCCTCTATTTCAATAATTAAGTTGGAAACAGAGTACCACTGTAGTTCCAAAAATTAGGCTTGATATCTATGTTGTACAGACACGGATACAACACGACACGATAAGGACATGACACTTCAACGGAAACGGAGTCATCGCGAGCATGGAGCACTGCAACGACTTCATACTCCTCAGCACCGAGGCTATCGCGCTCGGCCGAGTCGGTACGCAACCATTCCCTCCCTCTCTCTGTAATACTTTTTGTAAGCTATTGATCGTTAGAAACTGGATCCCTGATGATTGATCGAATCAACCATAAATACGAGCAGGGGACAATTTTTGGTGCACCGACCCGTACGGAGATTCGACCGACACGTTCTGGCTACAGGGGTGCCACATGGTGCACTGCGCCTACAACAGCCTCTGGATGTGCAACTTTATTTGCCCTGACTAGGACATGTTTGTAAGCCCCCTGATTTTCAGAATTTTTAATTTGGATTTTTCATAATTTTTTGGAATTTTTCTGTAATTAAAACCTAGGTATTTTGGCATTAAAGGATTTATAATTGTAGTTAAATAATGTTAAAATATTATGGAAATAATATTTTATGGTGTAAAATGGAAAACCGAACATAGGGTAATTTTTTGTGAATTTATTGGACTCCGAAATTATTTTTAAAGCCCTGAAAACCGATGTAGAATTAAACCGAATTTAGCCCGTGCCAAACGCCAACATCCCCATGAGAGCCGAAGCCAAGCCCAAGGAGCGTTGACCCAGCCCAAATCCTAGGTCAAACCCTAGTCCAAATTTCTGTATGTATAAATACATAATTTTTTAGTTTTCTCCACAAACAAAAAGAAAAAAGAAAATTTCTAAAAATCCCTAATCCCTAAACCTAACCCTAACCGAGCGCCGCCACCCTTTCCCTGACCCCTCCGGCGAGACTCCGGCGCCGCCCCTAGCCCGGCCGCCCGTCCTCAGCCGCCTCCTCCGCCGCCCTGCTCGGCCCCTCCCCAGCCGCTGCCCTATAAATCCCAACAACCCCTTCTCTCCTCCGGCCGACCGATCCCTCCACCACCCGACTCCTCCCTTACCCGCCGCGCCACCGTCTCCCTCACCCGCTGCCCAGCGCCGCTGACAACGTCGCCCCCGCCACGCCGCTCCTTCCTTCTCCTTCCTCCTCCCCCCAGCAAACCCTCCAGCTCCCCCGACCCAGCACAGCCGCAGCAGCAGCCGGCTCCGCCGTCCCCCGCCCGCTCCGGCGCACCGCCGCCGTCGACCTCAGCCGCCTTCGCTCCCCCGGCCTCCCTCCGGCCCGCCTTCGGCCGCCGCAGCTCCGACAGAGCCTAGCCCTAACCCTAGATCCGACTCGGACACGGAGAAATTCGATTTTCCGGAGCCCTGTTCAGGTATCGTTTGCTCTCTCCTCGTAATTCTATTTTTGATTCCGTCTGTTGCTACGCGTAGACTGTATAACCCTCTCGATGCCCGTGCAACTCGCTCGGTACGTCGCGTCCTGTGGTGATCGCGAACCTCGATCCAAAAACAGGAAAAACAACGTCCCATTTCACCCAGGAACTGAGTACGCTCCGCCAAACGGGACGACTTAGTCGCACGCGGTCTTTACCGAAATGTGCGCGCCGTCGATACGGACATGCGAGATTTTATAGAAGTTGATTTGGATGTGCGTGCACACTGAAATCAACGCGTATCATCCGACAACGCCCCATATCCGTCCATTCTGGAACACGTTGTAACTTTGTGTACACACGTCGGATCGAGACGAAACTTACACCATCGGACTCGTAGCAATACGCTGGTCCTGTGACCCAAGTTTGGTTCAATTCTGAGAACGTTGACCGAATCGCATATCGTGGGCCCCACATGCTCCACTTGACGGGCGATTTTGTGAACGGCTCATCGGAATCCAATTATGAAAGTTCCGTTGGGTTCGTATCATCGTTCCTGACTTGTTGACACTAAGTTGGATGAATTTAGAGACCTTTAATCCTGACACATTTTTCGGTGCAAAGTGGGCCACATGTGGACCCCGTTTTGACCCAAAAATGTCATTTTTGCCCTTGTGTCCAAATTGCACTCATGGACAGGCATTTTTAGCTATTTGATATTTTCTGAATCTAATGGTGATGTTTATTTCAGCAACCGGAGTAGTACCTGCAGATCACACTGAGACCAGAGCTACAGTTGGAGCCAGAACCCCAGGCAAGTGTACCTTGCCAAATCCTGCAGTCTTGCTACTTATTTCCTTGACTTAGTTATACATCAGTGGGCAAGTATATCTTGCCAACTTTGCTGTTCTTGTTGCATATTTCTTTGCTTCATTTATATTGCTGTGCATGCTTAACCTAGGACCGTGTGACTTACTTAGCGTCCGATTATTAGTCGGGTGCCAACACCGTACGCGATATTGTGTATGTCATCTAGAGATGGACATTCGTGACCCTTTGCATTCTCGTACTTGTCTTATCAAGTACACTATAACCCAGGACACTTGACACTATTCATGAGACAGGATCTTTCTGAGTTATTCATGGTGATTATGTATAGGATACAGTATTGACATAGACATTATATCTATAGACATTATATGACTTGCTACATTAGATATGATTGTGCGTGACATGGACATGGTGCATCATGGACATGAGACGTATGGTTACATTAGGTGGAGAGAGACACACAGGCTACAGGCTGATTATATATATAATCCCGATTATTGCGAGGTTGTAGACTCTCGGAGCAGAGCTAGACCCACTACCGGTTATTACTGCTACCAGCTCCCCGACACAGAGCTTGTAGTGGTTTTAGTCTGAGTTTTAGTGATGCTCTCATCTTGTATTTCACTTAGCTGGTTATATAGTTTACCCTATTATTTTATTTATTATTGCACTGCATTTATTTTGGCATGAGTTATTCTTGTACCTTGCTATGTCCCCTGAGGACCTGGATCCGGATTATGTCCCCAGGATTAGCAGAGGAGATCCATCCAGAGTTATACAGTACAGGAGCATTAGCAGCAACAGGAGCTGATACAGGAGATGTACCGACACCCGAGGACGAGATCGTACCAGAGGACTTCTCCTGAGTATTGGCTTGAGATACTCATTTATTTCTGTTTCTATTTACTTTACTTCTAGTCTATTGCATTGATGTATCAGACTTATTCTCGGATTGTTCTCCGAGATACTTTTATTAAGATTTGTTAGTTTATTTTATTTATATTTATTCAGGCATTTGATCTGTGATTATCTGTTGTGGATGAGATTAGTATAGACTGTGACTTGTATCATTGGACCTATTTATTGTTGTACTACAGCTTAAGTATGCTCCGATGGATCCATTAAATTGGGTTTGTCCATCGGTGCGTACTGCTGGCTATTGCCACGCGTCCAGTCCCTCGGTATTTTGGGACTGGGGCGTGACAATGTTCCAGTCGACGTACCCGTATACGTCCTTCCATGCCTCGTCGAGGGCCATCTCGGGCGGTCCGGTCTACGTGAGTGACTCGGTCGGGAAGTACGACTTTGAGCTCCTGAGGAGGCTGGCACTGCCCGATGGCACGATCCTCCGCTGGGAGCACTACGCCCTCCCCACCAGGGACTGCCGCTTCGAGGACCCATTGCATGATGGCAGGACCGTGCTAAAAATTTGGAACTTCAACAAGGTAAGACCGAGGTTTTGCTTCCGCAATACGAGAGATTGGTCAAGGTATTATGTCGTGTCGTGTCGTATCGTGTCTTGTTAGAGAGAGATAGAGACAGAGCGGGGAGCTCACAGAGGAGGGAGCCGGAGGAAGAAGGTGAGCCGGAGGAAGGAGGTGAGCCAGAGGACGGAGGCGTGAGGACGCGGCCGGAGGGGGGTCACCGAGAGGGAGGAGGGGACGCCGGAGGGAGGAGGGGAGCCGGAGGGGGAGGACGCAGCCGGAGGGGGGTTGCCGGGAGGGAGGAAGCACATCGCCGGAGGAAGGAGGGTCGCCAGAGGAAGGAGGGAACGCGGGGAGGTGGGGAAATATTTGGGAGAGGGGGGGAAATATTTGGGAGAGGGATAGAAAGAAATGGGGGGAATCAGCCCTAAATAAAACTTATTTAGCGATATTTTAGCGACCACGTCATAACGTCATTAAGTTAGCCGCTAAACGTCGTTAATAAAACAAATTAGCGATGTTTAGCGACGCCAGTAATTAAGTCGCTAATTTAGCGACATCCAGGACATCGCTAAATACGTCGCTAAATGTCTAATAATATATACGTCGCTAAATACGTCGCTAAACGTCGCTAATATGTTTCATTTAGCGACGTTTAGCGATCGTAATTAAACTTATAGCGACTAATCTTTTAAAAACTGAATAAAAGTTGCTAAATGTCGCTAAATGTTGCCAATTAGCGACGTCTAGCGATATTTTTACATGGAGTCGCTAATTTATATTATATTAGCGATGTTTTCCGTTGACGTCGCTAAAAAAATGTCGCTAATCTCATTATTCTAGTAGTGACCCTTACAGGTGGAAATTGGACGATTTGGAAGCCAAGGATGGAAGATCTACTCTGGTGCAAGGACTTGTATGGTCCGTTGGAGGAAGATAACGCAAAGCCATCGGACAAATTTGCTGAAGACTGAAAATGATTGGATCGGAAGGCCGTTGGATTCATCTGTCAATGGTTGGACGACTCGGTGTTTCACTACGTGACCATGGAGAGTTCGGCAAAAGTATTGTGGGAGAAGCTACATTTGTTGTACGAAAGGAAGACGGCTGACAACAAGGCATTTTTGATTCACCAACTCGTCAATTCGAATTACATGGAGGGTGCCCCAGTGGCACAACATCTGAATAAGGTTCTGGGTATTATCAATCATCTGTCTGCGATGAAGATGGTGATTGATGATGAGCTTCAGGCCCTTTTGCTTTTGAGTTCTCTGTCGGAAAGCTAGAATACATTGGTGGTGTCGGTGAGCAACTCCGCGCTTGGTAGAGTTGTCACGATGGAGGCAGTCAAATACAGCTTGTTGAATGAGAAAATCTGATGTAAGCAAGTGGAATCATCGCATGAATCCGCTCTGGTGGCTTCCTACTGGAAGGGAAGACCCAAGTCACAAGCGAGGACAGGGAAAGTTCTCGGGATCTTGCGACTGTGGACCGTAAGGAGGGCTGCTATAACTGTAGTGAAATAGGTCATATCAAGAGGAACTACCTGAAGCTCAAATCTGAGAAGGCCAAAGGCAAGGATGATCAAAAGGATCTCACGACTATAGAAGATCTAATCATCGTAGCAACAGACGCAGAGGAACCTTGTGGCATGCATCATGATGGTGATTGGGTTATGGACACGGGAGCGTCGTATCATGCCGCTCGATATAGGAGAATCTTCACATTATAACACGACGACAGGTTTGGACGTGTGATGATGGACAACAAGGGGATGGCTGCAGTTGTAGGCATCAGTGATGTGCACTTGACAACAGAGCTTGGTGAGAAGCTCGTTCTCAAGGATGTGCGATATGTCCCGAGTATGCGCTATAACTTGGTTTCGGTAGAGAGGCAGGCAGATGATGGTTGTCGCAGTTTGTTTGAGGACAAGGATTAGATGCTTACGAAGAGTTTCCAATAACTGGCTCGAGGATATTTATGTTGTGGCATGTACAGGCTCATGCCATTGAGTTGTACAGGCAGGCCACAAACATCGGATGGAGGATCGATGGATATTCGACAAGCTTTGGATCGTCAAAAACTTGCTGAGGAGGGGCTTCGAGATAATTTGAGGATTACGGAGGATTCGCTTTGTCGAGACAAAGCAACGAATGGTGACGAGCCAAATATTGAGGGTCAGTATATCTGTCCTATGACAGATGGTCGGTCTCCAGGTGGAAGTAGCTCCACGGATCCGGTTTTGGCGACGGGTGATTTTTTAAAGCTTTACGGAGCGACATTGGTTTTAGAAGTTCGAGGCCAGGGAGAATTTCAAGGTTTGCATCAAACTCAATTTGAAGTGGGAGCATCATCATTCACACAGTTTTGGGGGAGCTGTGGGTCATTGATGGCGTGCACAGTACGTAATGTTCTTCTCGAGGATGCATGTGTATGTGGGAGCTTCAAGTTCGGACACGAAGGTGGAAAAATTCAGGAGTTTGAATCTCGGGAGAATCGTACCGTCCGCTTGGTTGGGCCAACCAAGGGTGAAGAAGCTCATCGGAACGTTAACAAGTTTCGATGGAAGACGAAAGTCAGGGACAGACAGCCAAGATTCAGGTGAGGGTGATAGTCAGGGATTTTGGTCTCAGCCATATCATTAATGTCAGCAGAATCCCAGTGGTACAGAAGGTGCTATGATTGGCAACTAGCATCGACGTGACCATCGAGGGACAGGAGAGGAAGGAAGATATAAAGTCACTCGGGAGATCAGAGATCGGTGGAATGGGGGAGCAGAAACTCTGTCGCGGGGGGACATGGATGGAGTCTAGTTGAGAAGCCATGGGGTAAATACCCTCTTATCAGACTGGAGGGGGAGATTGGTGGGGTCCAGTCTGAATTTGGTAAATTTTGGAGCCCAAATATGGTCAAAGATTTGATTTGAAATAATTTAAAAATCTACATTAATTGTAAGATTTGATTAGATTTTAAATTTGTATCAAATATTTAATTTGACCATATCTGGACGTCCATAATTGGTGTTGGGCTCTTTTAGGTAGAATATGATTCTTATTTTAAGATTTTTTATTTAGGAAATCCTATTATGACTTAAATTAGGTTTTCTTATCCTATAAATATAGGAGGAGTGTGGAGGCACAAGAGAGATAGCACAAGTCGGATATTTGTGATGCTCCTCCATAGAAAATTTAAGAGAAAGTCTGCGCATTGCTCTTAGGACTTCGCCATCCAAGGCAGAAGGAAGAAAGAGATCTGATCGAGGAGTCGTAACCTTCCCTCAGGGAGATTGTTATGGGTTGGTGAGTGATTTCAATTGTAATATCTTTCTTTTTTTTCTTGAGTGTGATGAGGGGGCTAAATCTATTAGGGCAAATGGTTCAACATTGATTTTGTCAATCTTGTCATTTTACTTGATTTATAAAGGTTAAAATTTGTCCATGTGACATAGTCACCGCCATATACTTGTCTTTAACTATGCTTAGTGTTCGTTAGACTGGGGTTGGTTATCTCAGGTGGGTTGGCCTAAAATTTTTGTTGCGGGCACTCTCAGACACGATGTCGGAACGTTTGCTGGATGTATCCGATTTCCAACATAAATGGCTTAAATCATAGTTTAATTTATATTATAAAAAAAAATTTGTTATAACAGTTAAAATATATTATAAATCACATTTCATAAAGTTTTTTTTTGTAAGTATACACTAAAGTATTATAAATATAACAATATTATAAATGTTTAAAAGGTTATAAAAAAGATGCATATGTATAACACTTTTCCCAAAACTTTAATTACCACTTTCAAACTCATTTATTTTAATATTTGATGGCCAAAATATTATAAAATGCATGAAAAAACGTTATAAAATAAACACAATTCTTGTATAACATCTACAATTCAAAAACCGTTATTAATATTTTAATTTTTAATTTTTAATTTAAATTTTTAAAATCATTTTTCTGTCATCAATTACTAATTGAAAATTAAACAATACAAGAATTTAGAAATAAAATTCATTCAGTATAAATCAACCAATAATGCATTAATTCAAATAAGAGCCATATTGTATTTACTATGGAATCAATATTGTTAACAACTGCACCACATTTACAGATCCAAAACGAACAAAAAAATATAAAAAAAAAATCATCATTCTCAAGTCGTCGTTGAAACGAATCAATAATATTAATTTTATTAATGGATAATGTAAAAACACTTATAACTATGAATATATATAGTGGGAGAACGGATCCATGTCCGTATTGAAGTAGGAGAAGAAATATGTATCCATATAGGAGAAGAATCTAATTAATATCTAATTCTAACTATAATGAATCTTAACACCCCCCTTCAAACTCATGGTGGATCAAACAACATGAATTTGTCCAATGGAAACTGAAATCACGGTGTGGGATATGACTTTGTAAAAAAATCTGTCAGCTGATCAACTAAAGTCACAAGTGATAGAGAAATAGTGCCTTTCAAAAATGTTGTCGGACTAGGTGACAATCAATCTCAATATACTTTGTCTGCTCATGAAAAACCGGATTGCTTGTAATCTGTATAGCACTCTTGTTGTCATAATGAGGAGGTGTAGGTTATGTAGGAGCAATGCATATATCAGATAGCAGTCTACGTACATAGACGATCTCCCTGGTGGTGGCAATTAAAGCTCTATACTCTGCCTCAGTAGAAGAATATACAACAACTTTTTGTTTCTTGCTTTTTGCAATAGGTACATAGATGACGCATTTTTATTTTATTTTTGCTTATAATCTTTACTTGTATGTAAATGCCAATGAAACCAGATACCTCTGCTAGTGTCGTCTCGGCGATTCTTTATGAGAAGAGATTTGACCCTTACTTTTGTCAACCGGTAATTGCTGGATTAGGAGAAGATGATGTGGCATTTGTATGCACAATGGATCGCATGGGTGCAAAGGAACTTGCCAAAGACTTCGTTGTTTTTGTTGCTTCGCGAGAGTCGAAAATGATTTCTCGACACGGTGGCGAGAAAAATTAACAAGAAGCTCTGCTAAAAGAAAAGGTGGAGACTTGAGGCCAGATATTTTGGCTCGGATGACGTCGCCGTGCTTCAAAATAGCGGAGACGGAGGAACATAAAAAAAATACCTTATGGCTCTGATACCCTGAAACAAATCAATAATAATTATTTTATTAATTGATGATGTAAAAAGTCTTACAACTATGAATATATATAGTGGGAGACTAGATACATGTTGGTATAGGAGTAGGAGAAAAAATATATATCAATATAGAAGAAGAATCAAATCCTAAATCTAATTAATATCTAATGCAACTATAATTAATCTTAACGATCATAATTTTTTTTTTTTCCGCTTCACTTATATTACTAATGGTTCTATAGATGAAGGCGAAGTATCTTGTATGGAGGAAACTATCATCATTTATCATGCTTCTGGTCCTATATTTAAACATCTCTTCTGTTTGTGAACTCATACAAAAAAAATTTATTCACAGGTATCCAAACTGTCATCACTGCCTAAGGGTGATGATTCCCTTTCCTGCATTGCAAAAATGTCATGTTATGTTATGTATGAGTGCAGATAACGAGTTCAAATATTTAATATAGTACCAAAATATATTTATGCATATCCCTACTACTGATATCCATGTCACTCCGAAACACGCCAACAGATACAATGACTGGAACATGGTGAAAGCTACCATCGCCCCGAAGGGCACTGACTCCACAAAGGGAGCATGATCGCTTTCTAGAAGCCTCTGTACACAATAGTTTTGCTGAAAAACAAAGCAGAAAACTGTTAAAAGAGCCTATGTCTAATAATAGATTACACAGTTGCATGAATAATAAGGAGATGATCGTAATAAAATTTTATTTATGTCAGATGCATTTTTAGTACTGGCAGCGTCGGCTGGGAGGATGAACAGTAGCATTATCCGACCCAGAACTAATTTTCCCGTAAGGCTGTCGAAGGCAATGTAAGCAAAAAATAGTCGCACAGAACCGATGTTGGTATTATCCTGATTACCGGCATAGCTCCAAGACAAGCACCCACCATGATCGACTAAGCTAAGCTAAGTGATAAAAATCGTACATCAGAGCCAGATGTACTGATATCAGACGTTAGGATCGGATACGTTCTACAACTGCTACGGACACCGTATGTGAAACTGATCGCAGCGAAAATTTAGACCAACTCACATGAAATAACCAACCTCCGTCTAACGAATGTCGAACAATAAAGACAACGTATATGATGGATGACTACGTCACATGGACAAATCTTAATTTATATAACTCTAGATGAAACTACAAGATTGACAAAAATCAACGTTGAATTATTTTTTCTAATAGGTTCAACCCCCTCACCACATTAAAGAAGGAAAGATAGAGATTACAATGAAATCACTCACCAACTCCTAACAATCTTCTTGAACGAAGAAAACGATTCCTGGGATAGATCTCTTTTTCCTTCCATCTTGGATAGCAAACACTAAGAGTAAAGTATAAACTTTCTTTTATATCTTCTGTGGACAAAAGCACCATGAATCTTTACTTTGTGCTTTTTTTTGTGTCTTCACCTTCAACCTATATAAATAGGATGATAAACCTATTTTTTTCAGTTTAGAAAACTTAAAAGTAATCCACCATCAAATCTGGTCGTCCATCAAGCAACCAACGGTGTAGATTATATTTCCAAAATTTATAATCCTGTCGTTAATCAAACTCGGACAGAATTCGGTTGAGACCCTGCAGATTGTTTTGGAACAAACGTACCGAGTTCAACCCGGACTCAGTTCTTCTCAGCCACACTTAGACTCAGCACTAAGTTGGTCGCACTCTGCTTATTCACCTGAACACGCAAATGGGCCTCTATATGTATGCTTGTCAGAGTCGAAGGTGTCTTTCATTTCACGAGTTCTTTCATCTCCCATTACTGCATTCTTCAAGGTGATTCTGCAGAATAGATGATTTCAGTTGACGAAAGACCGCACATTTCAATGCAAGGTTCTACTGGACACCAAGTAAATGAAAAACTATATGGTTAAAGGAACTAATATTCTGTATTTTGTTTATAGCTGAAGAAGATAGTAAAATGAAGAAGTAAAAATTTTATTAAAATTTCTGCTTTGCTTGGCTTAAATAAAATGAGATACAATAGTCTCCTTTTATATGTTGGAGTAAGTGGGATTTCCAACCTATGTGAAAAATATTTCGGAGTAGGATTGAGTATTTCTACGTATAATAGGAATACCTTAATTTATTTGGATTGGATATTCCTAAATATAATAGAAATATCTCAATGGATTTGGATTGAATATTCCTATATATAATAGGAATATGTCAATGGATTTGAATTTAGATTGAAAATTTCTATATATAATAGGAATGCTAGTTGTGGATTTAAGACTATATATAGGTGTTTCATGGCCCTAAAATATATCACATCTCTCTAAAAAAAAAAATAGCAACAAGGAGAGAAAAGGAGGCAAGAGTGTCATTGCAACATTGGAGAGGAGAAAGAACGATTGGAGGCCGTTTCGAAGAAGGAAATCAGTTTCGGGTATTTCTCATTATCTTTCCTCTTCGTGGTTATAATCTATTTTATGTTCTAAAAGAAATAACTATAAGTATGCAAAGTTCTGTAAACAATTTGGCAAGGTATCTTGCCTGGCAAGGGAGCTGCAAAGTGTAACGCCCAGGAGTCAAGCACACATGATCAGAAACTACGGCCTCAGAATGAACGTCTCCGGATGCTGAAAAAAATATCATCAACATTCCCAGAATAAGCGAGATATCTAATAAACACTACCCTTTCGTCCAACTTGGACACAGGGGCAAAACGGTGATTTCGGATCAAAGCGGGGGTCCACAAGTGGCCCACTTTGCACCGAAAAGCGTTTCAAGGGTAAAGGTCTCTAAATGGGACAAATTATAGGTCAAAAAAACTTTAAATGTCAGTACAAATTCAACGGTATCTCCAATTTTGGATTCCGGTGAGCCAAACACAAATTCGTCCAAAAAGTCAACCGTGAGGCCCGCAAATAGGCGGCTTGGTCAACTATCTCAGAATTGTGTAAAAATTGGGTCACAGGACCAACGTGATAACACGAGTCCAGTGGCGCAAGTTTTGTTGTATTCTGACGAGCGTACACTAAATGGCGCAGGGTTTTACAAAATCGCGATACGGAGAATTTTTGCGGATACGGGTTGATTTCGACGCGTACACGCGTCCAAATCAGTTCCCGTGAAAGTCCACACGTCTGGGTACATCATGCACACATTTTGGTGCACTTGATACACGATGGGATGGTCCCGTTTGGCGGGACGTGCTTTGTATCGCAAATTTTAACATTTTAAAAAAATAGTGTTTTATGAGTTTTCAACCTAATTTATTTCTGCATATAACACCAGATAAAATAATGTAATTGACAGAGAATGATCTCGGTCAGGTGGTCTTTCCATAGCAAAAAGAATTTCTAGGTTTGGATCCCTGTGATGTGAAATACGAGTCCTTGAATATTGATGGTTACAACAGTTTTTCTGAAATTAAATGATATGGTTTTTCCTCGACTTGGCGTCGATTTTTACCTAAGGTTTAGCGCTGAACGATGGAAAATAATCTACGGGATTGGAAGAGGGATGGGTGGTGAACATACCGGTGAAGACGGGATTGAATTTGGTTGAACGAGGAGGCGAGAATCCGGACGCAAACAGGGGTAAGCTGCTGACTTTCCTGTTGTGGCGCGGGTTGATGTGGACGTGGACTCGCGGTTCGGCGACGGCGGCCGGCGGCGGTGATGTCGAGGCTGGCGACGGCGGTCGCCGGGTTGGGAGGGGTAGGTCGACGGTGGAAACTTAGGGTTATGCTTAGGGGTTAGGGTATTTATATAGAGATCGAGAAAGGGGGAGCGGGGAACAGGGCCGCCGTGCAGGTGGGATCCGCTGGGTTCGCGGGTTGTACAGCGGGGGGAGTAGAGATAGGTTTTTGATTTTTTTTTTCTTTTCTTTTTCTTTTCTTTTCTATTCTTTTTCTTTTTCTTTTCTATTTCTTATTATTACTAATAATACTATAATTATCATTATTATTATTAACATTATTATTATTACTCTTATTATTATTATTATTATTATTACTATTATTATTACTCTTATTATTATTATTACCATATTTAATAACTATATTTTATTTACGTATATATTTAAGGTATAAAAATATATTTGTACCCAATTAAAATCTTAAAAATCTACACTCTCCCACAAGGATCCCAAAAATAGTTTGCGCAAAATTTCTAAATGCATATCTATCTAGGTAATTAAATTAATAATATATATTATCTAATTAACTACGAAATAATATAGGTAAATTCAATAACTAATTAATTAATTAATATTAAAAAATATAGGGTTTTACATTCTACCCAACTTATAAAAATTTTGTCCTCAAAATTGACACTAACCAATTTTCATAATAATCACTATAGCTATTACACTACATAGCTATCTAGCAGTGCTTCCTAAAAGTCATGGTTTATCATTCTAACACTTCTCATTTATTGTCCATATACTATTTTATTTCTAACTCATCTTCACTAACCAACTTACAAGAATTCTACTAATGGTCAAAGTCTCTTGAGGCTATTGTTTAGGTTGTAGGACGAATTTATTTATTGGGTCAAGAATCTTGGGACACCTGTCTGGAATCTCATAACTATGATTTTTCTTTGTAACTGTCACGTATCGTAGTCTAATACTACTACGCCACCTGACCAGTATGTCTGCAAATACTTCTACTATTCTACTATAACGGTCTAGCTGCAGCTGTCGCTACTTCGCTAGCGATTTGTCATAGTTATCAGTTCGTAACAAGTGCCTTCAACTCTTTCCTAAGCTTAGTCTAAGTTTTTGGGCAACAATTAAGGTCTTGACTAACTTATAAAACTATTAGAAGTAAAAACTAATTCAACAATCCAACTAATTTCTTTTAGACTAAGGGATGCTATACATTGTTTTAGAATGATAAGAGGATACAGATATTGCTATAGTGCATATACATAAGGGTTATTATTAAGAAAGTATCCTTTAGTTATCAATCATTAGTAACATATTTATGTTTTAACTGACAAAATAAGGGTGAGTTTGAAGTAAATCAACAATATATGATGGGACGAAAGGACACAACTATGATAGAAAGATTTAAGCACGAGATAAGGGATGGATATGGAAGAGAAGATGGGCTACCCCAAGGGGCGAGATGGTGATAGGAGGAGAATACTACTACTGCTACTCGCGTCATCTATTAACATTGCGTGTATGCCATCTGGGTAGAATATCAATATATTCTCATAACTGCTAAACCACCATATATATAATTCTATGTCTACTATGCACCTAAGATCTCGTGTCATAAAGGGGTCATGAGTATAAAATGACATATATAACTAAGGTCGTACCTGTATCTATGACTTCATGTGCATGCGCTCTCTTGTTTGTCATCATGAGTGCTTGGCCTATGGGGTATATCTAGTACTATCCGTGTATCAAACTTATACTAAGTACGAACGTTCGTCTTTTTGAAATAGGAGAAGAAGAAAAACAATAATAAAGAGTCCAAAGAGGAGGTGATAGAATATGAGTACGGGATTCAAAGGGATTAGAGAATTCGAAAGGGAGTTGCCAAGGCAGTTGTGGATGATTGAAACCTTATTTTGGGTAAATTCCTATTCGCATGTTCATATCAGAACAGTTATGTACCTGACACGATATGCTCTGACCAGTCTAGAGGGCAAGTATATTCGTCTAACAAGTTGAGTCAACTATATCTCAATCCACATAAAGTAGTGATAAAAAGATCGAACCAAGCGCACTAAGGTTGATCAGACCATAATGCACTGATTCTGATTTAGACAATGTATTAGTGTGGGCCCCCAATAATACATATGTCATGAACAAACTCAATAAAAGAATAAGCTTATAAAACTAGGCTATAATAGCAGCATAAGTCGAGGTAGTAAAAATATGAGTACGCTTGATTATGATGGAGGAAGGTACAGAATAACTTAAGTTCACTAAGAAGATTGGTGTTGTGACTCTACAGTTTCCATAATAACTCCTTGTCAAGGTCTCTAGTCGACCAAGTGGGTGTATGGGCTTCTAAGTTCTACAGTCTGGGTAAACACAATCTTTTTATGCAAGTCTATAGGTGGTGTCATTCATTTATACTTTATTAATGAGTCAACAGGACTATGCGTTACTAGGTTATGAGGCATACTATCCAACTTACAAGAATTTAACTAATAGTATAATTAAATAATATAGTGTATATACCTGGTACAAGGCACCTTCTTAACCCTTATCAAGCACGAAAGAAAAGATAAGATTGACGTTGAGAAGGGATCAAGCAAGATAAATGCTAGAAATCAATGAGAATGCAAAATAAAATCAAGGGAGGTGATAAATAAGTGGATGAGATCCTATATTCTAATCCTATGCGCAGGCTTGCTCGGTATAGTAACGTAACCGAGACAATATGCTCTCGACCTGCATGGCCCACCACAAAAATATGTCTCGCCCCAGTCCCAAAATACGTAGGACTAGGAACATATAAGCATATCAGCCGTATGTATATGGCAACTCCAATATATGGATACCATAATACACACGTACACTGTAATATGAATATAAACTCATATGTGGTATATATATAGGCACAAGTCATAAAAATACTAATCTCATCCACACCATAAGTCATAGGAAAGAAATAACTATACTAGAATAATGAGTCTGAATAATCCAAAATAATAGTCGGGTGGAGACAAATCCACTACCAATGACTATATCAATACTAAAATGAGGGAGAAGGATAAATCTCCAATATAAATAAGATGATGATATAAATGTATCAGCGAAGCGACCATCGCTAGAGATGATCAAGGATGCTCAGAAGGTAAGACCTCTTCGGAAGTGATACGTAGTAAGCCTAATCCGTGCTCCTGCGAATAGTCATGAATATCTACACCTAGAAAGGGACCAGGTCCTTAGAGGGATGTAACAAGATACATAGAAGCATGCCAATTTGAATACAGTACACATGCATAATGTTTGAAAATATATAAGTACACTTTACAAGATAATCTATATAAATACAAATGAGGACAACTTTTTGACGTATGGGCAATGGTAGGCTACTCGATCTAAGCCTCACAACTCACACACCCGTCAGGGGATATCAGAAATCGACATACCTTGGGGGTAGCGACCAGCGCGAATCTACAGAAATCGACATACCTCGGGGGTAGCGACAAGCGCGACTTACTACCATAGTGCGAGCTAGATATTACGGTTTACCAGAGTGGTTAAAGCCCATATGCTTACTGATTGTCCTCTCATGATACTAAGTGTCATGTGTGTGTCAACATATCTAATATATAGTAATGACTGAAAGAAACTACACATGCAATGAATATACAGAAATACAATAAATATACAAAAATATAATAAGTATGCAAAGTACTGTAAACAATTTGGCAAGGTACCTTGCCTGGCAAGGGAGCTACAAAGTGTAACGCCCAGGAGTCAAGCACACAGGATCAGAAACTACGGCCTCAGAATGAACATCTCCGGATGCTGAAATAAATATCACTAACGTTCCCATAATAAGCGAGATAGCTAGAAAATACTACCCTTTCGTCCAATTTGGACATAGGGGCAAAATCGTAATTTCAGGTCAAAGCGGGATCCACATGTGGCCTACTTTGCACTGAAAAATGTGCCAAGGGTAAAGGCCTCTAAATGGGATAAATTATAGGTCAAACAAACTCTAAATGTCAGTACGAACTCAACGGTATGTCCAATTTTGAATTTCGGTGAGCCGAACATAAATTCGCCTAAAAAGTCAATCGTGGGGCCCACAAATAGGCAGCTTGGTCAACTGTCTCAGAATTGCGTAAAAATTGGGTCACAGGACCAGCACGATAACACGAGTCCAGTGGCATAAGTTTTGTCACATTCTGACAATGGTACACTAAATGGCGCAGGATTTTATAATAGTTGCGATACGAGAAATTTTTGCAGATACGGGTTAATTTTGACGCGCACACGCGTCCAAATCAGTTTCTGTGAAAGCCCACATGTCTGGGTACATCGTGCGCACCTTTTGGTGCACTTGGTACACGACGGGGCGGTTCCATTTGGCGGGGCGCACTCCGTATCATAAATTTTAACATTTTTAAAAAATAGTTTTTTATGAGTTTTTAACCTAATTTATTTATGCATATAACACCAGATAAAATAATGTAATTGACAGAGAATAATCTCGGTCAGGTGGTCTTTTCATAGAAAAAATAATATCTAGGTTTGGATCCCTGTGGTGGGAGATACGAGTCCTTGAACATTGATGGTTACAATAGTTTTTCTGAAATTAAATGATGTGATTTTTTCTCGACTTGGCTTCAATTTTTACCTAGGATTTAGTGCTGAACGATGGAAAATAATCTACGAGATTGGAAGAGGGATGGGTGGTGAATATACCGGTGAAGACGGGGTTGAATTTGGTTGACCGAAGAGACGGTAATCCGGACGCGAACAGGTGTAAGCTGCTGACTTTCCTGTTGCGGCGCGGGTTGACATGGACGTGGACGCGCGGTTCGGCGACGATGGTGGGCGACGATGATGTCGAGGCTGGCGGCGGCAGTCGCCGGGTTGGGAGGGCTAGGCCGGCGGTGGAAACTTAGGGTTAGGTTTAGGGTTTATGGTATTTATATAAAGATTGAGAAAGGAGGAGCGGGGAACAGGGCCACCGCGCGGGTGGGATCCGCTGGGCTCGAGGGTTGTACAGCGGGGGGAGTAGAGATAAGTTTTTGATTTTTTTTTCTTTTTTTATTCTTTTTCTTTTCTTTTTCTTTTCTTTTCTATTCTTATTATTTTTCTTTTCTTTTCTATTCTTATTCTTATTTTTTTCTTTTCTATTTCTTATTATTACTAATAATACTATAATTATCATTATTATTATTAACATTATTATTATTACTCGTATTATTATTATTATTATTATTATTATTATTATTATTATTATTATTATTATTACCATATTTAATAACTATATTTTATTTATGTATATATTTAAGGTATAAAAATATATTGTACCCAATTAAAATATTAAAAATCTATACTCTCCCACAAGGATCCCAAAAATAGTTTGCACAAAATTTTTAAATGCGTATTTATCTTGGTAATTAAATCAATAATATATATTATCTAATTAACTACAAAATAATATAGGTAAATTCAATAACTAATTAATTAATTAATATTAAAAAATATGGGGTTTTATACTATTGTTGCAAGAAGGGCCATATCAAGCAGAACTATTTCGCTTGAAAGAGAGAGAAGAAGGACGACAAGGGAAAGCAAAGTGAGAACATGTAAACACCCTCGAACAAATTTTGGATTAATTTAATTTAAAGTTAGGGACTAGGATTAATTTGGATACAATTAGAATTAATGTGCAACAATTATGTGTCTTAATATACCTCACCATTGCTTCGACGTTTGGAGCGCTACACTAGTAGTTACCTTCAAAAAAATTTCATACTCAACCCCTAGACATGCCAGATTACCCATCTGACCCTTGTGTAACTTTTAGATACTCAATATTGTGCTTTATTTGAGCTGTGCAATATATTCGTTACAAATGTCTACGTATAATTCCAATAAACCCAAATTCTCATAATTGGCCCTTCCTATTTGAATTAAAGGCACAACCTCAACCCAATTCTATAAAACCTAAATTATGGCATCTACCTATTCCGAGCCTGCTACACCCATGACTCTTGCTTCCCACCAATTTTAATCCCATGTGTTTTCAATTGACAAAAGAACGCCAGGCACAATTATTTTAATTTAATTAAATTGGAGGCCAATTTCACCCAAAGCGAGACCTAACCAAGCCCATGTACACCTTTTCATGTGGACCAACCCCCACCCAGGGAGCCCTGGTCGGCCCAAACTTCGAGGTCAGCCCAAAATTCCTTCCTCCTATATAAATACACATTCTTGCTACTATTGAAACCCTAGCAAACCATCCCTTCCCTTCAACCCTAGCAAAACACCCCTTGCCGAGCACCCTTCCCTTTCTCGACTTCCAAACCACCACCTCCGACACCGCCAGACGCCACCGCCACCAGACTCGTCGGTCCACCACCCTAACGCCACCTACACCGACCGCCTCCACCCTCACCAGCATCAACGTATCATCACCATCACCGTCACCAGTATTAACTCCAACCAACCCGACCGCCGACTGCTCTCTATCCCCACTGCCTCCAGCACCGCCAGACACCACCGCCAGTCCGACCAGCACCCCTTCCCCACGACCCAGACCCCTTCCCACACCGCTGCCGCCGCTGCCAGACTGCTGGTGCCACTATTGCAATTGCTGAAGTTGTTGTCGCTGCTGTTGTTGTCTGCCGACGCCGGAGCTACGCCCCACACCGGAGGACGGCCAGTCAGCGATCAGACCCCCTCATTCTGCCAACTAGGTACTCATCCTCTAACCTTTTCTTTTCTTGTATCGTCGTGTTATATATCGTCATATCATCGTGTCGTTATGTCGTATGTCGACACAAGCTAAATAACATTAACCCATATAAATGTGTATGCATGTGAGTTAATTAGAGTAGATAATATTAAATACATTAGTAATTACCCTAAATATATGACCTGTTATCAAGACCAGTAATTCACCTAAAAATCTAGACATAGATCAAGTACATTTAGCATGGGAAATAAGGACATGTAATTATACAAAACATAAGTAGTTCCATAAAACCCATAACTTGGTAATCTTATTATTGCGAGAGATACGGTGACTGAGGACAGGGCACGTGTGTACCTTAGTTACATGCACACGCGCCACTGTAGTCGACCAGCCGTTATCTTGCGTCAGTACCTAAGAGCAGCGTCGTAAGTTGTGTGTATGTATTGCTTAGTGTCTGATGACAGTATTTGCTATATTATATTATGTGTTTAGGGTCATTGGACCAGCCAAGAGAGACTGCAGGAGCAGCTTATTGGCATTCACAGCTTGAGGATCCAGGCAAGATATTTTGCCATATTTACTGTCTAATTTAAATTATGCATATATTGTATGATTCTTGTTGCTCTATTTCATATGACTGTGCACGTCCGGGATTAACTCGGGTGTAGTCGACGAATGCGTCGATGAGTAGTGTACTTGTCCTAGTCACTAGTAGACTCACCCCAGTTGGGAGGATACTCTGATATCTTCCGAGACCTGATACTCTTACACGTATCACTGTGACAAATTCATATTGGAATGCGGGTTCGCGTACTCGATTAGCTATCAGTGCGTGTGACATGCATCACGGT
The DNA here is from genome assembly GCA_036927795.1 of Iris macrosiphon. NCBI lineage: Eukaryota > Viridiplantae > Streptophyta > Magnoliopsida > Asparagales > Iridaceae > Iris > Iris macrosiphon. The sequence goes on along the minus strand of JAYESA010000209.1, from coordinate 281,024 downwards.
TAGTACGTAACTCAGGATTATTTTATTTGTAGAGACTTGGCATATAGATACGTGGTATGCACGTCGAGTATTCAACTTGTGTATCTACATTGGGACGGGAAGGACAGCTAGTAGGTGTATGGGAAATATATATTAGAATCCGTAGTATCCGGTGGAGCCACAGATCTAATGACTTCCACTATTCAGATGCTACGTTCTTCGGAGCGATATGGACGATATACTATTCAGATGCCACATTCTTCGGAGCGATATGGACAATATATTATTCAGATGCCACGTTCTTCGGAGTGACATGGATGTTATATTATGCAAATGCCACTCTTTTTGGAGTGTGGATGTTATATGCCTATGCCTACCCATACGTACCAATGTTGTCCTCATATTGCATTCACTTAGATGGTTAGCACACCCTTTATTTATTTTATTTAGTATTTATATATGTGGCATGCTTCTATGTATTTTGTTACGTCCCTCTGAGGACCTGGTATCTTTCCAGATTTGGACGAAGCATATTACCCCACAGTGTACGGCCCAGGACAGGAGACTAGGTACGCTATGGCTGAGGAGCTAGATGTGCTACCGTCAGAGTTTTTGTGATCAGTTGGTAGGCCTTCTGCCTAGGATTGGGTGCATCATTATCTAGTCAGCCGATGCCCTAGTCATTAATCTTTTTATCTGTCATTCAGTACTTTTATTTTGTTATAGTAGTGGGTTTGTCCCCACCAGACATTCTTGGTTGTACAATAATATTTTGAGACTTGCATTTATGTTCCAGTATTTATTTTAGTACTTTCTTGCTATTTATATTGTGGATGAGATTATATTTACCTGTTGATGATTTATATTGGACTTGTTAGTTATTTAGGACAGTGTAGCACTCTTCGTTGGATCCAATAAATTGGGATATCCTCGGAGACGTGACAGCTGGCTATTGCCACGTAGCCTAGTCCTGTGTATTTTGGGACTGGGGCGTGACATGGTTTTAGTGGTGGCCCATGCAGGTCTACTCTTCGCTTGTGTCTTGGTAACATGTCCAGCGAGCCTGCAATAGGATAGAAATTACTAGGTCTTATCTACTTTGATTACGTCTTTGAACTTCCTTCGTATTACTTCTAAATATCTGCATCCTATTTGTTGATTCTGTACTCTTTTAATGAAGTCCTATCTCTTACAGCAAGATGAACTTGAGCAGTGGACGAGGAGCTCCCAGTGCCGTGGTGCCAACCGACACCACCCAGAGAGAGAAGATACCTCAGGGACTACCTGGAGAGCAACCACCACTATAGGCCCCGCTGATACATTGGTGCGAGGCTTCTCAGGGCGATCCTACCCAACAGCACGAGGGACAGACTTCCCAGACGATCCCCACGTAGCATTTTGAGGGCCAGACTCAGGGGCTATATCGATACTGCAAACCGAGAGGCCGACATCTGAGGAGATACCTACTGCACAGCCAGAGGTTCCATTACCACCACCTCCATCTTATCCACTTCAGATGCCACAATTAGATGGACATCGGCAGATGCTTCAGTTCTTCCAGACTATGATGCAAGTACAGTGGCATCAGACCGAGACGTTGAGACAGAGTTTGATGGCAGTACTAGAGAGGACACCTGTCACAGTACCAGTACCAACAACTCCACCAGCCCAGACATGTGGCACTGTAAGATAGTTTCGACAGATGGGACCAGGTACTTTTTCAGGCAATGAGACTATAAAGAAGATCTCTGATTGGGTCACCAACACAGAGATGCTACTAGAGGCTTCACAACTGCATCCAGACCTTTGGATTATAACACCCCGTTCCGTTCTAGTGGACTGCCGACTCAAGACGGCAAAAGTGCAACTGTCCCGACCCGCTTTGCCTCAAAGGAGAAGCAAAGGATATCCAGACTTGTCCCTACAGGATTGCAACTTAGGCTTTCAGAGGCTCGCTTGACGTATCGCTCTACCGAGGCGAATCATCGCTAAGGTGGGTGGCTACGGTGAACTTGTCTTTGCTTAGCCAGCACACATAAAATATGGAATGTTTATGCTAGTTGCTAGGTGAATCACCCCCTCCTGCTAATAATGAATCCAACGCACCTAGCTAAGGGAATAATCTTAACTTGTATTGCTTATGCTAGAACATTGAAATTGAAATACTGCTTATATTCAGACCATCGCATGCTAAGTCCCTTAACGGTTTTAACTCTCGGCTTACCTTCCGGTCCGAGCAAACGTGTCTGCTTATGTTCCTTAGAAACGCATGCTTGTCTGCTTGAATGTTGCCTTGTTTTCATCCAAACCCCGGGAGACTACTAAGTAGTCGTTCCGTGCATGATTGAACCTGAAAGTATCCAGGACCGTTAGGTCACCAGGCAGCCCCGATCCAGGGGAATGCATCAAGGCAAGTTATTGTACAAAGAAACAAGATTCAAGTATCTCTTGTACTCGTGTACTCGTGTTCTCGTGCACTTATGTTCTCTTGTTCTAGTGCACGCATGTACTCTTATTCTCGTGTATCTCGTGATAATTGGAAAGACCCAATATTGCATGTCGCGGACAACTCAGAAATGAGGTATAGTTCCACGGACGGTCACCGGGGCACTGGGACCGATCCGATCTGGATGGAACTCACGTTATTGCACAGTCCATTGTGCTGGACGAGATGGCATGTAGCACTCCTTGTTCTTTCAATGCATACCATTCTCTCCAGTGACTGAACCCTATTGTATAGTCCATTGTGCTGGACGGGATGGCATGCAGTGCCCCTTGTACTTTTGCTGCATACCATTACCGCTAGTGACTATTGTCCTAAATGTCTTTGCCAGCGACTCGTGTTCATATAGATAAGTCATCCTCGCTTAGCGGCTATCCGTGTGTGAGTCATTGCATCGCATCAAGAAAACAACTGAACGATCATGTTATAACGACCCTCGTGTTTGCATGTGCTATGCCCCTGAATGCTTTATACATGCCCGTGCTTCAATTTATAATGTTTGCCTTGGACAGGGAAGGCTAAAGGGTAAGTCTTGCCGTATTTCCTCTCATATTGCACGGCGCACTGCCACACGGATAGACTATTCAATGCTTGCATGAAACTGATCCTAAGGCAACTAGAAAGACAACTTAATAGTTGGTGCACGGAACCTGTATTACGTGTTTGGATTTGTCGAACGGGCGAGTAGCTTCCCCACCAGTGCATTCAATGTACTGATAATCCACCAGTTTGTATGCAGGATGCGGGAGAATCTCGTTCGGTGCGGATGCCTCCATCGTGCGTGCTAAGGTGTGAAGATCACTCCGAAGCAACGGTGCGTCCGAAACTGAAGCACATATACAAGACATAATATTATGAACATTGCCCGAACATCGCCTGTGCAATCATTCCACAATTGTAGCCACTTGGCACGCTTTTACTGTTTCAGAGAGAGAGGCTTGAGCGACTTGTAATCTCGGCTATACGCCGCCTGTAACGCATGTTTATATCAATAAAGAGTTGCTTTACTTCCACTTGTGTTTCAATGCTTCCACTATATTGTCAACTCAGTGAACCTGTTTCCGATCGCCTATGCGTTCATGACTCCGCTGCACTCGGACAATCTGTGCGACTCTGTGGCTTAGAACTCTTACCGCCAGCCAATGAACCACGGCCTTGCACGGGCGTGGATCACGCTCGTGCGGTATCACGCCCGGATGGGTCGAAACGATCGTCCCGCGGGAGCGCTGGCGAGGGTGATTCCCGCCTAGCGGGGACGGCCGATTAGCCTGCGGGAAATCGGGGCGTGACATGGATGACCGTAGTGAGGGCCCAACTAAAAGGCAACACCCATCACTGGTGGAATTCTATTGAGCGCAGTGTAGGCAAGAACCAGTCATGGGAACAGTTCTTAGAATACTTCAATGCGAAGTATTTCCCAGCTACAGTCAGAAATGCCATGTACTCCCAGTTCCTACATCTAGAATAAGGGAATATGATTGTTAAAGCATATGACACAGAGTTTAGCCATCTTAGTAGATTTGGTACTGTCCTGATACCCAATGATCTAGAGAAGGCCCAGAGATTCCATCACGGCCTTACTTTCGAGCTACAGAGGTATACCACTACATAGGGGAGGATTTTTTATGAGGAGGTACTTGCAGAGGCGAGGATCCAGGAGGCCATCGGCAGAGGAGCAAGATGTTCCAGCACGACCACACCAGCCAGAGCTCATCCCAGAGCAGGAGGACCGATCCATCGTCCCGGAGCGTAGATACAGTAGAGGACAACACCATACCAACAAAGAGAGATTTTGACTTACAACCACTGTGGTAAGAGAGGATATTTCGAGAAGGACTGCCGAAAGAGACTGGGGACATGCATGATTTTTGGAGCAAACCAGCACCAAGCCCGAGACTGCCCACAGTGCAAAGACGTAGCACCGCAGACAGGACAGAGGCCAGCAGCACCAGTTCTGAGGATACTACCCCCGACAGGAGGACAACGTCCACCAACACCTGGAGGATTTCAGAGGGGACCACCCTTGGCCCCACAGCAGGTACAGTTTGATCGAGCCCGACAGCAGACATGAGGGCAGAGGTACGGACAAGACTTTGCACTAGCAGCTACTAAGAGGGAAACAGAAGGGGAGGCTATCACAGATACCATTTTAGTTGCATCATTATCTACGACTTCATTATTTGATTCTGGTGCTACTCTATTATTTATATCTAGTAGATTCATAGCAATGCATAGAGTAGCGACTTCCCCCTTACCTAAGAGTTGGAAGATTCTTACCGAAGGAGGTATCGTGCCGGTTACCAGCACTATTAGAACGTGCTCGGTAGTCGTATGTGGTAGAGAGATGAGAGCGCGATTCTTGGTATTACCCATGCCATACTTTGACGTCGTATTAGACCTGGACTGGTTAAGCCAGTATAATACCGTACTGGATTGCCGGAAAGGTAGCGTCACTTTTAGACCACCAGATCAACCGGAGTTTGAGTACATGCGAGGGACTGTCGAGCAAGGAGTAGGACAGACAGTGGGAACTTACATGGCTATGGAGATGGTAACCCCGCCGATAGTTGCAGAATTTGAGGTTGTTTTCTCGGAGGAGTTGCCAGACTTACCGCCAAATAGAGACGTAGAGTTCACTATTGAACTAGTACCCGGAGCAGCACCGGTATCTTCTAATGTATACCGATTGGCGAAGAAGGAATTAGATAAGTTGAAGCTATAATTAGAGGAATTATAGAACAAGGGATTTATCCGTCCTAGTGCATCACCCTGGGGAGCACCAGTATTATTTGTACCTAAAAAGGATGGAAAAGTACATATGTGCATTAATTACAGAGCCCTTAATGCTTTGACTATCAAGAACAAGTACCCCTGCCGCGGATTGATGATTTATTCGACCAGCTGACAGGAGAAGTAGTGTTCATAAAGATCGACTTGAGATCGGGTTATCATCAAGTGAAGGTACGAAGAGAAGATATTCAAAAGACAGCATTCAGGACTCGTTATGGTCACTATGAGTTCTTAGTGATACCTTTTGGACTGACGAATGTGCCTGCCATATTTATGAACTTGATGAACAGAGTCTTCCACCAATACCTAGACCAGTTCATGGTAGTCTTCATCGACGATATCTTGGTGTATTCAAAGAGCCACGAGGAGCACTTGAGACTAGTGTTAAAGACGCTGAGGAGAGAGAGGCTTTATGCCAAGCTGAGCAACTGCGAGTTTCTCCAAGATCGTGTCACATTCCTAGGATACGTTATCTCAGAAGATGGTATTACAGTAGATCCGGCAAAGATTTCATCAGTAGAGACATGACCAACCCCTACCAATGTCTCAGAGGTGAGGAGTTTCCTAGGACTTGCCGGATATTACCGGAGGTTCATGGAGAACTTTGCGAAGATCGCAGAACCGATGACCCGCTTGACCTGTAAGGAGAAGGAGTTCACCTGGACGGAGGAGTGTCAGAACGCGTTCGATGAGCTGAAGAAGCGTCTGAATACAGCACCTATCTTGACCATACCTTCTGGACCAGGAGGATTCGTGATCTATAGTGATGCATCCGGGAAAGGATTAGGATGCATCTTGACGCAGCATGGAAAGGTTGTGGCCTATGCCTCTAGGAAGTTAAGGACCCATGAGAAGAACTATCCAACTCATGACTTGGAGCTTGCCGTAGTGATTTTTTCTTTGAAGCATTGGAGACACTACCTATACGGAGAAAGAGTAGAGATATTTACTGATCACAAAAGCTTAAAGTACGTCTATACTCAGAAGGACCTAAACCAGAGACAAAGACGTTGGCTCGAGGTGATGGCAGACTTTAAGATTGAGCTACAGTACCACCCGGGAAAGGCCAACGTAGTAGCTGACGCGTTGAGCAGAAGACCCATGGCATTCTTCTTGACTACCCAACAACATCTGTTGAGAGATCTAGAGCAGATGGGTATAGAGGTCGTTATGCCCATAGTAGACAGACAGTTATTGAGTTTCCAGTTGCAATCAACATTAGTGGATAGGATCAAGGCTGCTTTACCGCCAGATGCCAGATTCTAGAGGCTTCGACAGAGGACAGAGGCTGGAATACAGACAGGACTGCGTATACATGAAGACGGGACTTTGAGATATGGAGATCATCTCTATGTTCCAAACAGAGAACTTCGTCAGGAGCTGATGACGGAGGCACACAGTTCAACCTACTCTATTCACCAGGAGGCACGAAGATGTACAGAGACTTAAGACAGTACTACTGGTGGCATAGAATGAAGAGAGAAATAGCCCACTTTGTGCTGAAATGCCTGGTATGTCAGCAAGTAAAGGCTGAGCATCAGAGATCTGCAGGATTACTTCAATCCCTTCCGATACCGGAGTGGAAATGGGAGCATATCACTATAGACTTTATTACAGGCTTTTCGAGATGTCCTAGTGGTCGAAATGCAGTATGGGTAATCGTAGATAGACTCACCAAGTCCGTACACTTTTTACCCTTCAGAGTTGGGCAATCTAAAGAGGTCATAGCAGATATGTACATGAGGGAGATTATACGACTGCATGGAGTGCCAGTTAGTATCGTGTCTGACAAGGATACAAGGTTTACATCTTACTTTTGGCGGAGTATGCAAGAGAGCCTTGGTACCCGTCTAAAGTTTAGCACATCGTATCACTCGCAGACAGATGGCCAGTCCGAGCGCACCATTCAGACATTGGAGGACATGTTAAGAGCGTACATGCTTGATTTCGGAGGATCATGGGAGGACCATTTATATTTGGTTAAATTTTCCTATAATAACAGCTATCAAGCGAGCATCCAGATGGCTCCCTATGAAGCGTTGTATGGAAGAAAATATCGTTCCCCAGTATGTTGGAGGGATATAGGCGAGAGACAGATTCTTGGGCTAGAATTAGTTATTCGTACAGTGGAGAAGGTAAAGAAGATCTAAGGACACCTGCGAGCAGCACAGGAAAGACATAAGCATTGAGCGAATGCGCATCGACGACCCCTAGAGTTTCAGGTTGGAGATCACGTATTTCTAAAGATCTCACCTACTAGAGGGACTATCAGATTTGTAGGCAGGGAAAAGTTGAGTCTAATGTACATCGGACCATTCGATGTGTTAGAACGCATCGGAGAGGTTATTTACAGATTAGCCTTGCCACAAACTTTGGAAGGAGTCCATGACGTCTTCCATGTATCTCAGCTAAGGAGGTACATACCAGATGCCAAATTCTCATAATTGGCCCTTCCTATTTGAATTAGAGGCACAACCTCAACCCAATTCCATAAAACAAAAATTATGGCATCTACCTATTCCGAGCCAACTACACCCATGACTCTTACGTCCCACCCAATTTTAATCCCATGTGTTTTCAATTGACAAAAGAACGCCAGGCGCAATTGTTTTAATTTAATTAAATTGGAGGCCAATTTCACTCAAAGCGAGACCTAACCAAGCCCATGTATACCATTTCATGTGGACCGAACCCACCCAGGGAGCCCTGGCTGGCCCAAACTTCGAGGTTATCCTAAAATTCTGCCCTCCTATATAAATACACATTCTTGTACTATTGAAACCCTAGCAAACCATCCCTTCCCTTCAACCCTAGCCGAACACCCCTTGCCGAGCACCCTTCCCTTTCCTGACTTCCAAACCACCACCTCCGATACCGCCTGACGCCACCGCCACCAGACTCACCGGTCCACCACCCTAATGCCACCTACACCGACCGCCTCCACACTCACCAGCATCAATGTATCATTACCATCCCCGTCACCAGCATTAACTCCAACCAACCCGACCGCCGACTGCTATCAACCCCCACCACCTCCAGCACCGCTAGCCACCACCGCCAGTCCGACCAGCACGCCTTCACCACGACCCTGACCCCTTCCCCCGTCGCTGCCGTCGCTGCCAGACTGCTGCTGCCGCTGTTGCAACTGCTGAAGTTGCTGCCGCTGCTGTTGTTGTCTGCCGACGCCGGAGCTCAGCCCCACGCCGGAGGACGGCCAGTCAGCGAGCAGACCCCCTCGTTCTGCCAACTAGGTACTTGTCCTCTAACCTTTTCTTTCCTTGTATCGTCGTGTTATATATCATCGTATCATCGTATCATCGTTTTATGTGTCGACACAAGCTAAATAACATTAACCCATATAAATGTGTATGCATGTGAGTTAATTAGAGTAGATAATAATAAATATATTAGTAATTACCCTAAATATATAACCTGTTATCAAGACTAGTAATTCACCTAAAAATCTAGACATAGATCAAGTACATTTAGCATGGGAAATAAGGACATATAATTATACAAAACATAAGTAGTTCCGTAAAACGCATAACTTGGTAATCTTATTATCGTGAGAGACACGGTGACTGAGGACATGGCACGTATGCACCTTAGCTACATGCACACATGCCACTGTAGTCGACCAGCCGTTATCTTGTGTCAGTACCTAAGAGCCGGGATTAACTAGGGTGCAGTCGACGGATGCGTCAATGAGTAGTGTACTTATCCTAGTCACTAGTAGACTTACCCCAGTTAGGAGGAAACTCTGATATCTTTCGAGACCTGACACTCTTACACGTATCACTGTGACAAATTCATATTGGGATGCGGGTTCGCGTACTCGACTAGCTATCGGTGCGTGTGACATGCATCACGGTTAGTACGTAACTCAGGATTATTTTATTTGTAGAGACTTGGCATATAAATACGTGGTATGCACATCGAGTATTCGACTTATGTATCTACATTGGAGTGGGGAGGATAGCTAGTAGGACTATAGGATACACATATTAGAATCCGTAGTATCCGGAGGAGCCACGGATCCAATGACTTCCTCTATTCAGATGCCACGTTCTTCGGAGCAATATGGACGATATACTATTCAGATTCTACATTTTTCGGAGCGATATAGACGATATATTATTCAGATGCCACGCTCTTCGGGGCGATATAGAAGTTATATTATGCAGATGCCACTCTCTTCGGAGTGTGGACGTTATATACCTATGCCTACCCATACGTACCAATGTTGTCCTCACATTTCATTCACTTAGATGATTAACACACCCTTTATTTATTTTATTCAGTATTTATATATATGGCATGCTTCTATGTATCTTGTTACGTTCCTCTGAGAACCTGGTACCTTTCCAGATTTGGACGAGACATATTACTCCACAGTGTACGGCCCAGGATAGGAGACTAGGTACGCTACGACTGAGGAGCTAGAGGTGCTACCGTCAAAGTTTCCGTGATCAGTTGGTAGGCCTTCTGCCTAGGATTGGGTGCATCATTATCTAGTCAGCCGATGCCCTAGTCATTACTCTTTTTATCTGTCATTCAGTACTTTTATTTTGTTATAGTAATGGGTTTGTCTCCACCAGACATTCTTAGTTGTACTATGATATTTTAAGACTGGCGTTTATGTTCCAGTATTTATTTTAGTACTTTCTTGCTGTTTATATTATGGATGAGATTAGATTTACCTATTGATGATTTATATTGGACTTGTTAGTTATTTAGGATAGCGTAGTACTCTTTGTTGGATCTATTAAATTGGGATATCCTCGGAGACGTGATAGTTGGCTATTGCCACATGGCCTGGTCCCGTATATTTTGGGACTGGGGCGTGACAGAATACTACAGCGGTCGCCTCGACACATGGAGGTGACATGATCATTGTAGATGACGAGGTAGTTATGAATATCTCATGCGATGATCTCTCTCTGCTGGTGGACTCAGGTGCTTTAGCAAACGTATCTCACAACAGGGTACTATTTGCTACATGCACAACAGACGATGGTGGAGTATTGAAAATAGGCAATAAAGATGTATCAAAGGTGGTTGCCATTGGAGATGTGCATTTGAGGACAAAGACATGTGCAGTTCTTGTTCTTCAAGATATCCGTTATGTCCCTGATATCCGTTTCAACCTGGTGTCGGTTGGAAGGTTGGATGATGAGGATTTCTTCAATCCGAAACAATCAGTGAAAGCTTTCCAGAGATTCGATGGTGATTGCCAGAGGAAGCAAGAGGTCCGAACTCTACTATATAGAAATGAGCTCATAGGGGGGACATGAAGTTAACGCAGCTACTGATGCATCTACTAAGTTGTGGCACACGCGGCTCAGCCATATCAGCGAGAAGGAGATGAGCTACTTGGTGAACAAGAAGGTTATTCCAGGGCTAAAGTCTACAAAGTTAGAGAAGTGCACGCACTGTTTGGCAAAAAAGCAAACTAGGGTATCTTTCCAAACTCACCCAATTTCAAGGAAGCCGACATTGTACGAATTGATTCACTCAGATGTCTGCGGTGCTATGAAGGTAAAATCCATTAGTGGTGCTTCTTTTTTTGTAATATTTATTGATGACTATTCTAGGATGGTTTGGATCTATACCTTAAAGACCAATGATCATATGCTACCCACTTTCAAGGAGTCTTAGGCCTCAGTTGAAAGGGAGACGGGCAAGAAGCTGCTTTGTATTCGGTCTAACAATGGCGGCGAGTATATCGGTCCCTTTGATGCTTATTACAGAGAGAAAGGGATACGGCGCCAGAAGACTCCACCAAAGACACTGTAGCTCAATAGTGTAGTGGAGCGGATTAACAAGACGCTAATGGAGAGGGTGTTGTGTTTGTTGTCAGAAGCAAACTTGCCTGACAACTATTAGGGTGAGGCACTTTACACAGCTACTTATGTTATTAATTTATATCTTAGTGCTCCTTTGCAGGATGATATGCCTGACAAAGTATGGTATAGCAAAGAGCCGTCATATAATCACCTGTGAGTGTTTGGTTGTAAGACCTTCGTGCATGTACCGAAGGATGAGAGATCCAAAATTGAGTCAAAGACGAGATGGTGCATCTTTGTCGGCGACGATCGAGATGAGTTTGGCTATAGACTTTACGATCCAGTGGGAAGAAAGCTCTAAAAAAGAAGGGACATGGTATTCATCGAGGATCAGACCATGACCAACACTCAAGATTCCGAGATGCCTTCTGAGACTAAGGAATTGCCTGAGTTAGAGTTATTTCGCTTTGAGATATTTCTATAGGACATCTTAGAGGATCCAGTTATAGGGGAGCCAGTACATGGAGTTGCTCCCAACCTTGATCATCAACTTGCTGATGGTAGTCAGGGTGACCCTCAGGAGGATGAGCATACCGAGGAGGCAGTTCCTAGAGGGGAGGAGACTGTAGATATACAGCCAACACCAGTGGTTCCGTTGAGGAGGAGCGATAAAGAGCGTCGACCATCTACGAGATACTCAGTGGATGAGTATGTGCTACTGACTGATGGGGGAGATCCTAAAAGTTTTGTAGAGTCTATGGAAGACGAACACAGGCAGGACTGGATTGAGGCAATGCAGGAGAAGATTAGTTCCTTGGAGGCCAACTCTACTTATGATCTGGTGCGGTTGCCAAAGGGCAAAAAGACGTTGAAGAATCGATGGGTGTTTAGAATGAAGCAGACAGATGATGTTACTCGCCCTCGATACAAAGTGAGGCTGGTAGTTATAGGCTATGGTCAGCTGAAAGGCGTAGATTATGATGAGATCTTTTCGCCAGTCATCAAGCAATCATCTATACAGGTGGTGCTAGCATTGGCAGCCAGTTTTGACTTGAAGGTCGAGCAAATGGACGTGAAGACGACATTCCTCTATGGTGATCTTGAGGAGGAGTTGTACAAGAAGGAGCCAGAGGGATTCTGTGAGAAGGGCAAGTCATATTTGGTCTGCCGGTTGAGGAAGAGCTTGTATGGTCTGAAACAGGCTCTGAGGCAGTGGTACAGGAAGTTTGAGTCATTTATGGGGGAGCATGGCTATGCACGGACAATATTGGATCATTATATTTTTATGAGATACTTGGCCAATGATAATTTTATCATTTTGTTGCTTTATGTTGATGATAAGCTGTTGGTGGGTCGGAATGCCACCAGGATAGAAGAGTTGAAGCGGCAACTGGGCGCGGCCTTCTCTATGACGGATTTGGTGTCACTACCCAATTCTAGAAAATAGAATTTTTTTTGTAAATTGTTTATTGATCACAATTAATTGTATTTATATTTAATTAGTGGTTGCATTTATTTTAATTGGTTGTTTTAGGGTTTTGGCTAGTCTGGACCCATGTCAGATCCTATTGGACCCATGTCAGACCCAACCAACACCATTGTCAGACCCATTTATGGATTTATAATAGTTATATTTTTATTTAGTTAATTGGAAAGTTTTGGATTAGTTAGAATGGTTTAAGTGAACCCCAAACCTAAACCCTATTTTTGGATGACTAATTTGGAGGGTATTTTAGTCATTATTGTTAAACCACAAGCCCTAACCCTATATTTCTTCACCTGGCCGAAACTCACCCCTCTATTCCATTTCACTTCATTCCATTCTTCTTCTTCTTCACTCTTTTCTCCATTTTCTTCTTCTTCCTTCTTCCAATTTCTCCATTTCAAGTAAGTTCATCATCCCTCTTCTCTTCCTTCATATATTTCTTCCATTAATGTATACCCTAACCCTCTATTTTTTCCTAACCTAGGTGTGTACAGCCTAGACTTAGTGTAGAGACTTGGCTTGGAGGCTTGGAGGCTTGAGGGTGGTGATTTCTAAGATTTTGGAGACTTTGACCTTTGGATTCTAATTCCCAAGAGGTAAATCCTAACTCTCCTCTTAGTAGTTACTTTAATATAGTATAATTAGTAGTTTAGAACCTTCCTAGACCTTAAGGCTACCCGTGGAAATAAGTTAGAACTTGTTTGGTTGTGTTTGGAGACTTTGATATTAGGTCTTGTGTCAATTTTGGGTGAAATCCAAGATTGGTCCAATTTTGGGTGATGCCCTAGGTTAGACGGACCTAGGTAGACGTGGTTGGGTATCTTGAGGGTAAATACATGTCCTCGTTAGGACATGTGACGTCGTATCGCGAAGATTTGGGCATTTCGGACAATTTGGGGGTTTTTCGTCGCCGTGGGTTCTACATACATGCGAGTTTTTGCCATGGACCTAGAATCGGAGAGTTAGTATTTTTTTTCTAGGTTCTAGACATTGATTAGAACTCGTGGGTAAATTTTGGGTCAATTTTGAGTAGGTTTGGTATGTGTTTCACGAGGTATCGTAAACCATACTCCAAGTGTTCGTCAAAATGACCGAATGGCCATTTTGATTTGGTTTCTAGGTTTCGGACTTGTGCGCTGGTTAGTTTAGCTTTGGGGAGTGTGTACTAGAGTTTTTGAGTTATATTTTATATATATAGGTATTTATATGTGTTTGGGTGGTTGTGCGTGTCTTGGGTGGTTGTGTGTGCATTTGAGAGTGTTATGAGTTAGTGTGTGTGTTTGTATATATATGTATGAGTGTGTGTGTGTGTGTGTGTGTGTATATATATATATATATATTTATATATATATATATATATATGTGTGTGTTTGTATATATATGTATGTGTGTGTGTATATATATATGTATTTGTATATATATGTATGAGTGTGTGTGTATATATATACATATGTGTGTTTATATATGTATGAGTGTGTGTGTATATATATATATACATGTGTTTGTATATATATGTATGAGTGTGTTTGTATATATATATGTTTGTGTGTATATATATATATGTATCTAAGTGTGTATCTTTATATATATCTATGTGTGTGTTGTGTGTATTAGAGAGTGAGATGGGGGGAGATGAATGGGCAGCAGGGTGCAGCAGAATGGGAAGGCAGCAGCAACAGAATGGGAGCAGCAGGCTGCAGCAAAATGGGAGCACCAGCAGCAGCATGGGCAGATAATGGCAGCAGCGGGCAGCAGTTACATGGCAGCAGCAGCAGCTGCAGCAGCAATCGCAGCAAGGCAGCAGTAGCAGCTAAGGCACTAACAGCAGCAACAGCTTGTAGCATCAGCAGTAGTAGCAGTAGGTAGTAGCAGCAGCAGTGAGTTAGGGAGAGAACTATATAGTAGCAGTAAGTAGTAGCAACAGCAGTGAGTTAGGGAGAGAACTATATATATATATATATATTAGATATATATATATATATGCATAGGTATATATATATATATATAGATATGGAGATATATATATATATATATATGTATAGATGGGTATGTATGTATACATGTATGTGTGATATATATAGATATATAATTAGATATATACATATGTGTTTATATATATATATTTGCCTAGATATATATAGCTAGGTATATGTATATCTGCATAGATAGTTAGCTAGTTAGTAGTGTTAGAGAGGGGTAAGTTGGATATCTCGATACCTTGAGATATCATGGTATCTCAATACCTTGAGATACTCAAGGTATTGGGTATCGGGGCGAGGTATTGAGCGTTTGCCTAGGAATGAGTTTAGAGTTGGGTTTATATCTATTGTTGTATATTTATGCGTGTTAGCATATGCTTTAGTGGGTTTATGCGCGGTTTGTAGCCTAGGTTGAGGTATCAGATACAGAAGGTATCGGATACCGAAGGTATCCCGGTATCTCAAGTAGGCGAGTTTGAGGGTTTACTAGCTTAATAAGCTAGTTTTGACCTAAAATTTTTGGGGCACCCTAGTTTGACCTAGAGTTGACCATAATTGCCTCCGTTGGCCACAAAAGTCAACGTTTGACCTAACTTTGACCCAGAGTTGACTTTTTAGACCCCCGGGTTGACTTTTTGACCCAGATTTTGTCGGTTTGACCTGTTCGACCTAGAATAAACCTAGAAGCTTGTTTTTAGTTATTTTATGTCAGTTTAACTCTTTAGAACCCTATTTAACCTTGCTTTTCATAATAGGTTCTTGTGATGCCAGTCCGAATCTCGATCCTTACCAGTTACTCAGGATGTCAGGCGAGTACCTACCTCTGATTATTTCTATTTTATGATAGCGTATATATCACCTGTTCTAGAACTGTAATACTTGATTCTGACATATTATTTCATGAGCTGGTACTAGTTGGATCCCTTCATGAGATATTATCTCCCTTACCGTGTTCAGTGGGTACTCAATCATGTATATTTTATCATGTGTTTCGGGTATTGATTCTCATGTGCTATCAGGTGCTTCGTGTGCTCTCGCCTTCATGTGCGCGAGTTATTTATCATGTACTTAGCATGTCATGGTTGGATCAAAGAGTATTAGTGGGGGAGGGGAGTAGGAGTTGGTTATGTGATCAAAGCCAAACAGTATTCATGTGTATGTCGGTTATGCAAGTCAAGCATAACAGAGTTATCATAGATTATTCATGTGAAACCTAAGCCGATCATATAACGAACTTGTGCTCAAGGCACTTAGCTACTATTCCTATTTTCTCACATGCGGTTACTTCTCTACTACTTATATTATTCTCCAGTTTTATATTGCAGTTACTTTATTATTTCTACCCTGTATTTACTTTTCTGTGCATCTTGTATTCTTTTTTATTGCTAGTCATATACACATTACCATGTATTTGGAGTTGCTTAAAGAGTTATGTACTTCGCTCCAGTCCTGACTGAACATATTTTTTTCTAGAGGATCCTGAGAATTTTTGTTCGACCTACTACGGGCCAGGTGTCGAGGAGTGTTGCGACCATGATTTTGAGGAGGAGCCAGTTCCAGCCGAGGAGACGCTGTTAGCACCTTAGTTTAGTTAGGTGGGTTTCACTGGGTTGCTCCCAGTTGGTATTTTGGATGACTGTATTTATTATTTGGTTATTTTTGTGAGATGTTTTAGACTTATAAACTTGGGCTGTATATTTGGATATTATACTTACTCTCTTTGGTTCTTGTTTCCTTGTTGATATCTTATCATGCTTTTACACTTTTCCTAGTTATTGTGATTGAGTTTATATATATTGCGTGGTTGCCCTCCTTTTAGAGAGGTTATCTTGATAGGTTTTGTGAGTTATATATTGTTGTGACCTAGAACGGACCTAGACAGCGTTCTATCGCCGATTCTGTGGCGTAGGCTGGACGTACCCATGACTCATGTCCAATTTTTTGGGTGCGGATCATGACACATTTTTGGTGGTGGCCCACGTAGGTCGAGTTTCTAGGTCTACCTGCGATAGGATATAGGATATAGGCTGAGAGAGAGTGTGCTCAATCACAACTAGGACCCTTCTTGATCTTTTTTATCTTTAATCTTTATGAAATTGTTTTCTTTTGTAATTTTACTGTCCTTCTTTGATGATATCGTATCTTGTGCCGTTGGTGATGTGATCTCAGATTATGTTCTTCTTGATTCCATTTCAGCACTTGCTTTATTTGATTCTGGTGCTTTTCATAGCTTTGTGTTTGTATCTTTTGCTGTTAGATACCATCTTGTTGCTGAACCTTTAGCTAGACTCTGCAAAATTATGATCGGGGGTGGCATCATCCTAGTCAGTGATGTCTGCAGAGACCGGAGAGTTTCCTTGGGAGGCCGGGAGTTGAGTGTGTGCCTACTCGTAATGCCACTTCCGAGCTACGACATTGTACTCGGGATGGATTGGTTGAGTATGCACTGTGCTAGTATAGATTATCGTGGAGACAGAGTGTTGTTTAGTCCGCCAGGAAAGCCAGAGTTTGAGTTTGCCAGAGGAGCAGCGGAGCAGAGCGACGGAGTCTTCTATGGAGCCCTGGTGGTAGAGTAGAGGTTGCCACATCCACTGATAGCGGAGTTCGTAGATGTCTTTTCGGAGGATTTTTTAGGGTTACCTTCGGACAGAGATATAGATTTCTCTATAGACTTGGTGCCAGGCGCGGAGCCGATATCCCAACACTTCTATAGAGTCAGCAACAGTGAGCTGGTAGAGTTGAAGAAGCAGGTGGATGAGCTTCAGGACAAGGGATTCATCAGATCTAGTTCTTCTCCGTGGGGTATTTCGGTACTTTTTGTTTCGAAGAAGGATGGGTCAATATGGATGTGTATCGACTATAGGGCTCTGAACAACCTCATAATTAAGAACAAGTATCCGCTGCCGTGTATTGATGATCTCTTTGACCAGTTGAGCGGAGCGAGGGTGTTTTCCAGGATTGATCTGATGACAGGCTACCACCAGGTGAAGGTCAGGAGGGAGGATATTTCGAAGATAGCTTTTTGGACCAAGTATGGACATTATGAGTTCATGGTGATGCCGTTTGGGTTGACTAATGTCCCGGCAGTGTTCATGAATCTTATGAACAAGGTGTTCCATCAGCATCTGGACAGGTTTGTGGTAGTGTTTATAGATGACATCTTGGTGTATTCGAAGGCCCCAGAGGAGCATGAGAAGCAATTGAGGATAGTGCTAAAGACTCTCAGAAAGGAGAAGCTTTATGGAAAGCTTTCGAAGTGTGAGTTCTTCCTTGACAAGGTTGAATTCCTTGGTCATGTGGTGACAGGAGAAGGGATCTTGGTGGATCCGAGAAAGATCATGGCAGTTGAGGCATGGAGTGCTCCGAGTTCAGTAGCAGAGGTCAAGAGTTTCCTGGGGCTGGCAGGTTACTACATGAGATTTGTTCAAAAAAATTTCTGGATTACAGAGCTGTTGTCTAGGATGACCAAGAAGGACATAGAGTTTGTTTGGTCAGAGGAGTACCAGATTGCCTTTGATGAGCTGAAGAGGAGGTTGACGACAGCTCCAGTGTTGACGTTACCATCAGGGTCTGGAGGATTCACTATCTATAGTGATGCATCGGGGATGGGACTGGGTTATGTATTACAGCAGAATGGGAGGATGATTACCTATGCTTCTAGGAAATTATGTCCTCAAGAAAAGAACTACCCTACCCATGATTTGGAGTTGGCAGCGGTCATATTTGCTCTGAAGTTGTGAAAACACTATTTATACGGAGAGTGTGTGGAAATCTTCACAAACAACAAGAGCTTAAGGTATGTGTTTACCCAAAAAGAGCTGAACATGAGGCAGAAAAGATGGTTGGAGTTGATGAAAGACTTTGACATATTATTGCAGTACCATCCAAGGAAGGCAAACGTAGTTTTTGATGCGCTGAGCAGGTATCCGATAGCTATGTGCCTGACTACAGATCATTATCTTCTGACAGATCTAGAGAGCTTGGGCATTGAGGTGATAGTACCTGGAGTTAAGATACAGATGTGGGGACTACAGATTCAGTCAGAGTTGGTAGACCAGATCAGGGCTACACAGTTTGAGGATGAATCCCTGAGGAGCATCAGGATGCAGGTTCAGATTGGATTATCAGATGACTTCACCATTGCTGAAGATGGTTCATTGCGGTACGGTACCAGTTTGAGTGTGCCAAGTGGATCATTGCGCGAGGAGGTTCTTCAGGAGGCGCATCGATTCCAGTACTTTATGAATCCAGGTGCCAACAAGATGTATAGAGATCTGAGAGAGCATGTATGGTGGTACGAGATAAAGCTGGAGGTAGCACGCTTCGTATCCCAAAGTTTAGTGTGCCTGCAGGTGAAGGCGGAGAGGCAGAGGCCAGGAGGGTTGCTCTAGCCGTTACCCATTCCGGAGTAGAAATGGGAGCATGTAACCATGGATTTTGTTTCTGGACTTCCCCATTCTCCAGGAGGAAAGGATGTGATTTGGGTTATCGTAGACAGGTTGACCAAATCGGCCCACTTTCTACCATTCAAAGTAGGTACGTCTACTGAGAGACTAGCAGAGATGTATGTGCGCCAGATAGTCAGACTGCATAGAGTTCCTGTGAGCATAGTATCAGACTAGGACAGTCGCTTTACTTCATATTTCAGGAGGAGTCTGCAGGCTATCTTGGACACCAAGCTCAAGTTTAGTACTGCATATCATCCACAGACAGACGGTCAGTCAGAGAGGACCATTTAGACCCTCGAGGACATGCTTCGCACTTATGTTCTGGATTTCAGAGGCTCTTGGGAGGATTACTTGTACTTGATAGAGTTTGCTTACAACAGCTACCAATCCAGTATCGAGATATCACCATTCGAGGCGTTGTATGGACGAAGGTATCGCACTCCATTATCATGGGATGATGTAGGCGAGAGAGCTTTGCTTGGCCCGGAGATGGTGGTTGATGCGGCAGAGAAGGTCAAGCTCATTAGAGATAGACTTCGGGTGGCACAGGACAGGCAGCGGCATTGGGCCGATAGCCACCGGAGACCTTTGGAGTTTGAGGTATAGCTTAGAATCTAGATTTTGTTCCTGTGTTTGCTTATAATTGGTTATTTTAGATTAAGTATTGAGACCTTGTTTGTGCTAGGTTATGATCTGGTATTCCTGAGGATTTCTCTGACATGGGGCACTATTCGCCTCGGTGGAGGCGGGAAGCTTAGCCCATTATTCGTCGGACCCTTCAGCATTCTTGAGAGGGTCAGCGCTGTGGCATATAGGCTAGATTTGCCGCCTACGCTAGAACTAGTTAATGATGTATTCCACGTGTCACAGTTAAGACGGTACAGGGCAGATTCCAGTCACGTATTGGATCACTCAGAGATCGTGGTGGGCCCTACTCTTAGCTATCTAGAGCAGCCGGTGGAGATTCTGGATCGGCGGGAGAAGGCGTTGAGGAACCAGACTATTCCCTTGGTTCGCATCGCATGGAGGTATCACTCTCCAGGTGAGTCAACTTAGGAGAGGGAGAATAAAATACGCGAGCGATATCCTTATCTTTTCGAGCCCTGAGGTATGGTTCTTTTCTTTTTCTTACATTCTTGTCCTAGTTTCGTCTTTTAATTTCGAGGTAATAATTATTTTAAGGAGGGTAGGCTTGTCACTACCTAATTCTAGAAAATAGGATTTTTTTTTAATAAATTATCTAATGATCATAATTAATTATATTTATATTTAATTAGTGGTTGTAATTATTTTTATTGGTTGTTTTAGGGTTTTGGCTAGTCTGGACCCATGTCAGACCCTGGTGGACCCATGTCAGACCCAACTAACACCCTTGCCAGACTCATTTATGGGTTTAGAATAGTTGTTATATTTTTATTTAGTTAATTGGAGAGTTTTGGATTAGTTAGAATGGTTTAAGTGAACCCCAAACCTAAACCCTATTTTTTGATAACTAATTTGAAGGGTATTTTAGTCATTATGGTTAAACCACAAGCCCTAACCCTATATTTCTTTACCTGGCCGAAACCCACCCCCCTATTCCATTTCACTTTATTCCATTCTTCTTCTTCTTCACTCTTTTCTCCATTTTATTTTTCTTCCTTCTTCCAATTTCTCCATTTCAAGTAAGTTCATCATCCCTCTTCTCTTCCTTCATCTATTTCTTTCATTAATGTAAACCCTAACCCTCTATTTTTCTCTAACCTAGGTGTGTAGAGCCTAGACTTAATGTAGAGGCTTGGCTTGGAGGCTTGAGGGTAGTGATTTCTAAGGTTTTGGAGACTTTGGCCTTGGGATTCCAACTTCCAAGAGATAAACTCTAACTTTCCTCTTAGTGGTTGATTTAATATAGTGTAATTAGTAGTTTAGAACCTTTCTAGATCTTAAGGCTATCCGTAGGAGGAAGTTAGAACTTGTTTGGTTGTGTTTGGAGACTTTAACATTAGGTTTTGTGTCAATTTTGGGTAAAATCCGAGATTGGCCCAATTTTAGGTGATGCCCTAGGTTAAACGAATCTAGGTAGACGTGCTTGGGTGTCTTGAGGGTAAGTACATGTCCCCGTTCGGACACGTGAGGTCGTGTCGTGGAGATTTGGGCATTTCGGACGATTTGGAGGTTTTTCGTCGCCGTGGGTTCCACATGCATGCAGGTTTTTGCCACGGACCTAGAATCATAGAGTTAGCATTTTTTTTTTAGGTTCTAGACATCGATTAGAACTCGTGGGTAAATTTTGGATCTATTTTGAGTAGGTTTGGTGTGCGTTTTACGAGGTATCAAGAACCGTACTCCAAGTGTTCGTCGAAATGATCGAATGGCCATTTCGACTTGGTTTCTAGGTTTCGGGCTTGTGCGTGGGTTGGTTTAGCTTCGAGTAGTGTGTACTAGAGTTTTTGAGTTATATTTTATATATATATAGGTATTTATATGTGTTTAGGTGGTTGTACGTGTCTTGGGTGGTTGTGTGTGCGTTTGAGAGTGTTGTGTGTTAGTGTGTGTGTTTGTATATATATATGTATGAGAGAGTGTGTGTGTGTATATATATATATATATATATATATATATATATATATATATATATATGTGTGTGTGTATGTGTGTGTGTGTGTGTGTGTGTTTGTATATATATATATATGAGTGTGTGTGTATATATATACATATGTGTGTTTATATATGTTTTAGTGTGTGTGTGTGTATATACATATATGTGTGTTTGTATATATATGTATGAGTGTATATATATATATATATATATATATATATATATATATATATATATATATATATATATATATGTGTGTGTGTGTGTGTGTGTGTGTGTGTGTGTGTGTTGTGTGTGTATATATATATATATATATATATATATATATATATATATATATATATATGTGTGTGTGTGTGTATCTAAGTGTATATCTATATATATATATCTATGTGTGTGTGGTGTGTATTAGAGAGTGAGATGGGGGGAGATAAATGGGCAGCAGGATGCAGCAGAATAGGAAGGAAGCAGCAGCCGAATGGGAACAACAGGGTGCAGTAGCATAGGAGCGGCAGCAGCAACATAGGCAGCTAATGGTAGCAGCGGGCAGCAGCTACATGGCAGCAGCTACAGTAGCAGCAGCAACAACAATCGCAGCAAGGCAGCAGTAGCAGCTAAGGCACTAGCAGCAGCAGCTTGTAGCATCAGCAGTAGTAGCAGTAGGTAGTAGCAGCAGGAGTGAGTGAGGGAGAGAACTATATATATATATATATATATATATATATATATATATATATATATATATATATATATATATATATATATAGATATGGAGATATATATATATGTATAGAAGGGTATGTATTTATATATGTATGTGTGATATATATAGATATGTAATTAGATATATACATATGTCTTTATATATATATATATATATATATATATATATATTTGCCTAGATATATATAGCCATGTATATGTATATATGCATAGATAGTTAGCTAGTTAGTAGTGTTAGAGAGGGGTAAGTTGGATATCTCGATACCTTGAGATATCAAGGTATCTCAATACCTTAAGATACTCAAGGTATTGGGTATCGGGGCGAGGTATTGATCGTTGGCCTAGGAATGAGTTTAGAGTTGGGTTTATATGTATTGGTGTATATTTATGCGTGTTAGCATATGCTTTAGTGGGTTTATGCGAGGTTTGTAGCCTAGGTTGAGGTTTCGGATACCGAAGGTATCCCGGTATCTCAAGGAGGCAAATTTGAGGGTTTACTAGCTTAATAAGCTAGTTTTGACCTAAAATTTTAGGGCACCCTAGTTTAACCTAGAGTTGACCATAATTGCCCCCGTTGACCGCAAAAGTCAGCATTTGACCTAGTTTTGACCTAGAGTCGACTTTTTGGACCCGGGTTGACTTTTTATCCAGATTTCATCGGTTTGACCCGTTCGACCTAGAATAACCCTAGAAGCTTGTTTTTAGTTATTTTATATTAGTTTAACTCTTTAGAACCCCGTTTATCCTTACTTTTCGTAATAGGTTCTTGCGATGCCAGTCCGGATCTCGATCCTCACCAGTTGCTCAGGACGTCAAGCGAGTACCTACCTCTGATTGTTTTTATTTCATGATAGCGTATATATCAATTCTTCTATAACTGTAATACTTGATTCTGACACATTATTTCATGAGCTGGTGCTAGTTGGATCCCGACATAAGAAGTTATCCTCCTTACCGTGTTCAGCGGGTACTCTATCACGTGTATTTCATCATATGCTTCGGGGATTGATTCATATGTGCTATCATGTGCTTCATGTGCTCTCGCCTTCATGTGCGCAAGTTATTTATCATGTAGATAGCGTATCATGGTTGGATCCAAGAGTATTAGTGGAGGAGGGGAGTAGGAGTTGGTTATGTGATCAAAGCCAAACAGTATTCATGTGTATGTCGGTTATGCAACTCAAGCATAACGGAATTATCGTTGATTATTCATGTGTAACCTAAGCCGATCACATAACGAACTTGTGCTCATGGTACTTATCTAGTATTCCTATTTTCTCACATGTAGTTACTTCTCTACTACTTATATTGTTCCCCAGTTTTATATTGCAGTTACTTTATCAGTTCTACCATGTATTTACTTTCATATGCATCTTGTATTATTTTTTATTGCTAGTCATATACACATTACCATGTATTTGGAGTTGCTTTCAGAGTTATGTACTTCGCTCCAGTCCTGACTAGACATATTTTTTTCCAGAGGATTTTTGCCCGACCTTTTACGGGCCAGGTGTCGAGGAGTGTTGTGACACTGATTTTGAGGAGGAGCCCGTCCCAGCCGAGGAGACGCTGTTAGCACCTTAGTTTAGCTAGGTGGGTTTTACTGGGTGGCTCCCAGTTGGTGTTTTGGATGACTGTATTTATTATTTGGTTGCTTTTTTGAGATGTTGTAGACTTATAGACTTGGGCTGTATATTTGGATATTGTACTTGCTCTCTTTGGTTCTTGTTTCCTTGTTGATATCTTATCGTACTTTTACTCTTCCCCTGGTTATTGTGATTGAGTTTATATATATTGCGTGGTTGCCCTCCTTTTGGAGAGGTTATCTTGACAAGTTTTGTGAGTTATATATTGTTGTGACCTAGAACGGACCTAGACAGCGTTCTACCGCCGATTCTGCGGCGTAGACTGGACGTACCCATGACTCATGCCTAATTTTTTGGGTACAGGTCGTGACATTTGGACACCGCGAAGACTATTCTAGGGATGAAGATCAGCCGAGAGAGAGAGTCCAAGCTATTACACTTATCCTAAAAAAAGTACATTCACAGGGTACTTTAGCTTTTTGGGATGGATGGGTCAAAGAAAGTGAGTAACCCCCTTGCGGCTCACTTTAAGTTCACTGAGGAGCAACGTCTATCTACTGAGGACGAGAAGGAAGATATGAAGCGAGTTTCATATGCCTCAGCCATGGGAAGTCATATATATGCTATGGTATATACGAGGTCAGACATCGATCACGCAATCGACACAGTTAGTAGGTATACTTCCAATTTTGGAAGGGTACATTCGAGTGGGGTCAAGTGGATTCTATGATATCTTCAGGGTACTGCCGATTGAAGACTTTCATTTGGTGGTGACGAGCCAAAGCTGGTTGGATATACCGACACTGATATGGCTGAAGATATAGAGATGAGGCGATCGACTTTGGGCTATGTGATGATGTTTGCTGGTGGAGCAGTACCCTGGCAGTCGCATTTACATAAGTGTGTTTCCTTATCGACGACAGAGGCAGAATATATTGCTGTAACAGAAGCTTGCACGGAGTTACTGTGGATGAAGAAGCTGCTGCAAAAAATTGGACTAAAGCAGGAGAAGTATCCTTTGCTTTATGATAGTCAGAGTGCTATTCACCTTGTAAAAAACCAGAAATTTCATAGCCGGTCCAAGCACATTGATACCCGGTATCATTAAATACGGGATATGGTTGACAAGAAAGAAGCGGCGCTTGAAAAGGATCATACAGATAATAACAGAGCAGATATGTTCACAAAGGTTCTACCAAGGAAAAAGTTTGAGTACTGCAGGCGGATCATCGGGATAATGCCCCCCTCCACATAGTTGTGAAAGGAGAGATTTGTTGGAGTGGGTTAGGTTCCCAACCTATTTACCTCATAGTAGGATTGAGTATTTCTACAAATAATAGGAATACCTCAATTTATTTGGATTGGATATTCCTAAATATAATAGGAATATCTCAATGGATTTGAATTGGATATTCCTACATATAATAGGAATATGTCAATGGATTTGGATTTGGATTGGATATTCCTATCTATAATAAGAATGTTATTTATGGGTTTGAGACTATATATAGGTGTCTCCTGCCCCTAAAATATATCACATCTCTTTAAAAAAATATAGCAACAAGGAGAGAAAATGAGGCAAGAGTGTCATTATAACATTAAAGAGGAGAAAGAAGGATTGGAGGCTATTTCGAAGAAGAAGATCAGTTTCAGGTATTTCTCGTTGTCTTTCTTCTTCATGGTTATAATATATTTTTTGTTCCAAAATAGTTATGGTGATCCATTTGGATTGGTAAAAAGTTTGTAAGGAGGGTGCGATGTATTTTTTATTCCATTGGTGGAGACTTTTCAGGGTTAGACTCCGATCGTTCCGTAGTTTTTCTCGCAAGGGTTTTTCAAGTCAAAAATTTCTGTGTCTGCGATTTTTGTTTGGCATTTTTTGATTTGTGAATTTTGTTCAGTTCTCTCGTAGGTACTCTCTGGTTTGGCGACCGGTTTTCGTACTTTGGTTACCAATATGATAGGCTTTACATGTCATGCTAAGAGATAAAAAACTTTCAACTTTAATTCAAGACTCTTACACTTCCTAACCTATAACTTTTACACTTCCACTTCCTAACCGAAAACTCTTACACATCCTAACCGACAACTCTTCCCATTCATTAATTAAAACTAATTTCAGTTTTGTATTTGAATCAACATCGTCCCCTCAGATCAAAATCGACTTCATGCCAAGCATGTCTCTTAGCTTCAAGAAGATTTCTCCTGATAATGGCTTAATGAATATGTCTACTACTTGTTTTGTAGTGTAGCAATCCTAGAGCTCTATTGTCTCTTCTTTACATGATCTCGAAGAAAATAGAACTGAGTATCAATGTGCTTGCTCCTCCTATGATGCACAGGATTCTTTGCAAGTTGAATGGCTGATTTTACATCAAGCTGGTATATCTTCCAGTTGTGATGAGCAGTAAGTACGATCACTAATCTTAGTATGTCAAGTCTTGCAACTGGTGCAAAGACTTCTTCATAGTCAATGTCGTACTTTTGTTTGTAGCCTTTGGCTACTAATCTTTCTTTGTATCGAGAAACTTCACCTTCAGCAGTATATTTGATATTGTACACCCACTTGACGTCAATAGCTTTAGGTTTGTTGGAAGTGTTGTCAACTCCCAAGTATCATTCTATTGGAGAGCATGTATCTCCTCCCCCATTGTCGATCGCCAACAATCTTCTTTTATCGCTTTTTGGAAGGTTAGGGGCTCGTGGTAAGCATATAAGCAAAAAAGATTTGTCTCTCCTTCTTCTTCTACCTGCTCGTAAATTTCTTTGAGACTTCTCATTTTGACGGAACTCTGGTGTATAGGAGGTCTGCTGCTATTACTTTCACCCAAACTTGGAGAGGTTCTTGTAGGAGAGGATGTGGCATGTTGAGGAGATGGTGGCGTAGCTGGTAGAATTTTTGGTGAAGGCTCTTCAAGTTCTTCAAGAACATATTACTCTTTGGCCTTCTTTTCATCACTCTAGTTCCTTACTTTATCTTCATCAAAGATAACATCTCGACTAACAACTAATTTCTTTGTTAGTGGGTTGTAGAGTTTGTATGCCTTTGACTCCTCACAATAGCCAAGAAAGATGCATTTCTCACTACGATCATCAAGCTTATTCCTGTTGGACTTGGGGATATGTGAATATGCAACACACCCAAATATTCTTAGGTGTGCAACATTTGGCTTGTTGCCGCTCCACGCCTCTTGAGGTGTCATATGTTTAACACTTTTAGTAGGACAACAGTTGAGTACATAGGTCGAGCATGCCACATCTTCCGCCCAGAATTGCTTCGGTAGTACTTTCTCCTTGAGCATAGTTTTTGTCATATTCAGAATGGTACGATTCTTTCTTTCGGTGATCCCATTTTGTTGTGGGATATATGCAGCAGCGAATTGATGCTTTATGTCTTGTTCCCTATAATACCCATCAAATACTTTCGAGGTGTATTCTCTACCTCGGCCAGAACGGAGAGTTATAATCTTATAACAACTTTGGATATCAATAAGAGTTTTAAAATTCTTAAATATAATAAAGGCATCTTACATTTCTTTAAGAAATTAAATCCAAAGTTTTCTGCTAAAGTCGTCAGTGAAAGTAATAAAGTATTTATTACCTCCTAACGACATGGGCTCTATTGGTCCATTATGTCAGTGTGAACTAGTTCTAGGGGTGCCGTTGCTCTCCAAGATTTTCTACTAGGAAAAGGAAGTCATACATGCTTGCTCAGTATACATCCTTCACAAGTGTTGCTTGGTGGCTCGATTATTGGTAAACCATGCACCATGGTTGATGAAGATAACAAGTTTAAACCACTAAAATGAAGATGACCAAACACTACCAAAATATGATGAAATAGTGACATTTTTAGCGACGTCGTCTATTAATGTCGCTAATTTTAAAGAATTTACCGCCGTAATAAATAAATGTCAGTATACGTCGCTGTTTGTGATAAATAGCGAGAAATAGCGACCATACTCAGTTTTTTGAAAGAATAGTCGCTATATTTTTTTTATGCTGCTAAATGTCGCTAAAGTTTTTTATTTACAAATGTTTGGCGACGTCTTTACTGATGCTGTTATTTTTTTAATTAGCGATATTTATAAAGTAGCAAATTGTCGCTAAATTTTTTTAATTGTGACATTTAGCAACGTTTAAGAAGTCGCTAATTTTTTTAGAGTTAGCGATGTTTAGCAACATCTGGATCTGACGTCGCTAATTTATTTTCAATATAGCGGTCGGATTTTCCTTTTCCTCCATTCTCACTCAAAACATTTCCAAAGTTTTTTCTTTACCCCCAACCTGCCAACGACCTCTAGCGACCGTGCTCCATCAAACTCCTCCACCTTCTCTCCGGGCTCTACTGTCGACGATCTCCCCTCCTTCTCATCCACTGAGCTCCTCCTCTTCCTTCTCCTCCTCCTCCTCCTCCCCCTCTATCTCTCTGGACCACCAACGAGATCCTCCTCCTCCTCTACGGGATCCCTTGCCGACAATCCCCCTTCTCCTTCTCTTCGGGCTCTTTCTCTCCGGGCTCCTCCTCCTCTCGGCCATCCCCTTCCTCGGTCAACCTCCAAGATCAGGTAAACCCTAACCCTAGATATTTGACATGGACATGGCATAAACATTTACATAGATTCGACATAGGATACGACACAGACACATATACTGACACGATATGTTACTGACACCACACGGGATATGACACAGACCCTAACCCTAACCCTATCTTTTTTAAAGCCGAGATACGACACAGACCCTAACCTTATCTGAGTTAATTAGACGTATCTTTGGGTATCGACATCGTATACAATACTATACAGATCTTGACTCAAGTAGAGTCGTATACATGGACTCTAACTATGACACAAACCCTAACCCTATATGACATGATTCGTACTAACATGGACCCAAACACATGGACACACACACATGACACATGGACTCGAAATATGATATAGGTTGTTTGATATAAATTTGGGTATGTATTTTAGTCAAGATATTATGTTTAGGTATGGGTAGTACCTTGTGTGTGTGTGTGTCAAGTGTATGAGATTCTATGTATTCCTTGTGTATGTGTGCGCGTGTGTATGTGTGTGTGTGTGTGTGTGTGTGTGTGTGTGTGTGTGTGTGTGTGTGTGTGTGTGTGTGTGTGTGTGTGTGTATGTGTGTGTGTTTGTGTGTGAGTGTCCAAGTGAGAGGTGTGTATGTATATATGTTTGAGTGAGGGATGAGTGAACTAGTGAGGATTAGTAATCTATATAGATAGATACATAAATAAGGGTATAGAAATGTATAATTATAGAAGTAGGTATCAATATGTGTTGAGTATCAAGAGTGACTGGCCTAGAGTGTCTGTTGGTACCAAGATACAAGTGTCAAGTATAGTTAGTGTCATGGGTATTTGAAACTGTATCCTAGTGTCAAGATATAAGAGAGTATCAATATGAGATTGTGTACCATGGTATGTGATATCCGCATGATACAAAAATACCTAGTGTGTTATCAAGACCTATGTGTATATTCGACACTCGGAAGTCAAGTGTCCATATGTCTACTAGTTTTCGAATAGTTACTAATTATAAAATGGATACTCATGAACTACGATATGGATACTCACACATCACAACTCAAATACTCATGCATCAATAGGAGTTGTTACTTTGATGAACATGTGTATCCATCTTTGCATCCATTTGGATAATATACTTGAATGATGTCTATTCATCTTTTTAGAAGTATCTAGAAATGGATCTGAATTACTATATGCGTCATCATTCGTAGATGTACAACTATTATCTTGATGACATGTGCGGTGTGTGGGATAAATTCATATATGGGGTGGAACAGTTTCTATAGTTCGCTAAGGCGTTTCCTCAGTACATGGACGGTACCAAAATTTAGTTTTTGTGCGTGAGATATCACAACTTGAAATATCACTCAGAAGTGGATGTGATATATCATTTATACTCGAGGGGTTTTATGCCGAATTACTATCAGTAGACCTCACACGGAGAACTTGTGTCTTTATCATCGGAGCCAGAGCCTTATGTGGACCTGTATATGGGTGTCCACGACCATGCTGATTACGAAAATGGGTGCGTGAACATGATTTTTGACGCTGTCGATCCTAATTTCGATCCGGAAAATCATGATGTAGCTAAGGAGGCACCGAATGCCGATGTTGTAAAGTTCATGGAGTTACTGGAGAATGCAAGAACTCCATTATATCCTGGTTGTGAGGATCATTCTCCATTGGAGATGGTTATAAGACTGTTGAGTATCAACTCTGATTTTAACATGTCGCACGAATGCTACAACCGACTAATGGAGTTGATTATAGAGATCTTGCCGGTGGATGATAAGTTACCTAAAGACTTCTACCGGTCTAAGAGGATGGTGAGATCGCTCTAGATGGGATACGAAAAAATTGATGCATGTCACAACGGGTGCATGTTGTACTACAAAGATGACAAGGATGAAGATGTGTGCAAATTTTGTGGCGCTGATCGCTACAAGGAAACTAGTACATGAAGGTCTGTCGGTGCAAGAAAGCCGACCATTTCGATGCACTACTTGCCTTTAATATCGTAGTTGCAGAGGTTGTTTATGGTGAATGAGACTGCCGAAAACATGAGTTGGCACAGACGAGAACAAATTAAAGGAGTTGGATCATCCATCCGATGGAGAAGCATGGAAGCACTTCGATCGAGAGTATCCCTATTTTTCTTTGGATCCACGTAATGTAAGATTGGGGCTCTCCTCCAACGATTTTACCCCATTTGGAATTTTGTGCTCTCAGTATTCTTGTTAGCCTGTGATCGTCACCCGTACAACTTACCGCCTTGTATGTGCATGAAGACACCGGTTATATTCTTAACCGTTATTATTCTGGGTCCGAATAATTCGAAGAGGAATATCGATGTGTACTTGTAACAGATGATAGATGAGTTGAATCAGCTATGGAAAGTAGGCACCAACAGGTACGATGTTTCAAAAAAGCAAAAAATTTATATGAGGGCAGCACTTATGTGGACCATCAACGACTTTTTGGCTGGCTTGTTATCAGGATAGAGCACTCATAGTCGTCTCTCATGTCTGTATTGAATGACCGTACTAAGGTTTTTCGTTTGAAACACAGAGGAAAATCGTGCTTCTTCGATTATCATCGATAATTTTTTTCGTCGGATCAGCCGTTCATGAGGAACAGGAATGCATTTTGTGTCGGCGTTATGGAGAAGGCAAATCCACTTTCAAGGGGGCCCAAAGACACGATATAGGAAGAGGTTAAAGATTTACCAAGTTATATCGGAGAGCCTACTAAAGGGTACAAGTGCGATGGATTTGGTCACACTCATAAATGGACAAAAATTAACATGTTCTAGGATCTGCCATATTGGAGAACCAATCTGATCAGACATAACCTTGATGTTATGCATATTTAGAAGAATATGATTGACAACATAATTAATACTGTGATGGACGTAAAGGGGAAGACGAAAGATAATCCTAAGGCCAGGTTGGACTTGGAAGAAATATGTAGACGCCCTGTGTTGTATTTGATAGTGGAAGGGAATGGGAAGTATAAGCAGCCTTAGAAAAAAAATTTACTGGACAAGGAGGATAAAGGAAGACTTTGTAGGTGGATTCATGTGTAAAACCCCCTTCCTAAAAAAATCGTATATACCTTTATTTATTAATTATTAATTAAATTATAGTAATTAGAGCTAAATAGGAGAAATAGATTTTTAATAATTTTTATTTTAGGTGTTCGGGCACTTAGAGGACTTGTGGGACCATCAGGAATTTTTCGGAATTTATTCCATATAGGAGACCCCTTGAGCAGTTGCTAGCCTAATGGTGCGCATTACCCTAATCTATAAATTTTTTTATGAGAATATATATAATATATATGTATACACAAATATATATATATATATATGTATATATATATTAAGAAAAGAAAAGATTAAGAAAAGAAGTATTAAATAATAATAATAATAATAATATAATAATAACTACTATATTAACTAGCAGCAACTATTACATTCCTTTAAGCACCTATTCCCACTCCTTAGGAATTTTGTGGGAACCATTCAGCACTTAGCAAAAGTTGCTAAGTCTTCAACCCCTTTTTGGCCGTAGCTTCTTCCCAGGGACCCGCCCCCTTCTTTCCTTTAGTGATTTGCATCCCAGAGACCCGACCCTTACTTCCTTTGGCCGAAACAACCCGCTCCATCCCTATCTCTTCCTATTATATATAATATATATATATATATAGTTATTTCTCAAAAAACTCTAACCTAAATCTCCAGACCTCCTCTTCCCATCTAGAGCCGTCACCGCAGCCAGAGAAGCCCCACCAAGCCATCCAACCATCCCGACGACGCCGACCTCGCGCCCTGCAGAATCCCACTCGAAGCACCTTCGTTCCGGAGCGATTTCCTGTCGACTCGCTCAACCAAACGTTGTTCCATCTTCATCGGTATGATCACCCCTTAACCCTCTTCCATATCTGTATTATAGCCAACCTCGGAAAACGTGTGCCCCTAGGTAAAAAATAGCGCCCAAGTTGGGCGAGCAGACAGAATTCTGGAATCGCAGAATTCCAGAATGACCACCCATATTGCTGAGTTCGTATCTCCCACCACAAAGATCCGAATTCGGTGATTCTTTTTGATACCTGTAGAATATTTGACCTAGTTTATTTTCTGTTAAATAACCCTATGCTATTAGTTGCTGTGGACATAATTATATTCGTCACAAAACTACGCACACCCACTTTTTCTAGATTTTCAAAAGTTGGAAAATGGAGCGCGCCCCGCCAAACGGGACCGCCCCGCCGTGTGCCAAGTGTACCGAATGGTGCACACAGCATCACCGGACACGTGAAAATTTGTGGGGACTGATTCGGACGCATGTGCGCGCCGGAATCAGGCCGTATCCGCGGACACATCCCGTGTCGCAACTTTTGTGAAACTCGGCCGTATTTTGTGCACGCTTGTCAGATTGCGACGAAAGTTGTGCCACTGGACTCGTGGTAACGCGCTGGTCCTGTGACCCAATTTTCACGCATTTCTGAGACGGTTGACCAGATCGCCAATTGGCGGGCCCTACAGTTGACTTTTTTGGACAAAATTCTGTTCGGCCCATCGGAATCCACATTTGGATATACCGTTGGATTCGTATGGACATCTAGAGTTGTTTGACCTATAGTTTGTCCCATTTAGAGACTGTTACCCTTGGCACGCTTTTCGGTGCAAAGTGGGCCACACGTGGACCCCACTTTTGCCCAAAATTACCGTTTTGCCCCTGTATCCAAATTGGACGAAAGGGATGTGGTTTTAGCTATTTTGCTCATTCCGGAAACGTTGGTGATATTTATTTCAGCATCCGGAGACATTTGTTCTGTGACCATAGCTTTTGATCCTGTGCGTTTGACTTCTGGACAGTACACCTTGCAGCTTTCTTACCAGGCAAGATACCTTGCCAAATTGTTACAGTACTTCTGTATGCTATTTATATTTCTTTATATTTATTGCATTTCTGTTTATTCTTGCATGTGTAGTTTTCTTTCAGTCATTACTATATATTAGATATGTTGACACACACTTGACACTTAGTATCATAGAGGACAATCATTTGGCGTATGGGCTTTATCCACTCTGGTAACACCGTAGTCACTAGCACACACTATGGTGGGTCGTATCCGATGGTCGCTACCCCCGAGGTATGTCGATTGATGGAGTCCGAGGGCCGCTACCCCCGAGGTATGCCGGCTGATGATGTTCATGGACGAGCATGAGGTTGTGAGGATTAGATCGAGTAGCCTACCCTTGCCCATACGTCGAAAAGTTGTCCTCATTTGCATTCATATAGATTGTCTTGTACAGCGTACTTATTTATTTTCAAATTATATGCATGTTTACTGTATTCAAGTTGGCTCGTATTTTCTGTATCTTGTTACGTCACTCTGAGGACCTGGTCCTCTGCCAGGTGTATCTATTCTTGAGTATTTGCAGGAGCACAGATCGAATGGCTATATATGTTTCGTGGATGTCCTCTCTTCGAGTCGTGATTGCTAGATGGTGTTCTTATATGGTGTTGTTGTGTTGTACTTACTTTAATATTTGCTCTTACATTCGAGTTGGTAGTGGATTTGTTTCCATCCAACTATCATCTTTAGATACTTCTTAGTGAGATCTAGTTATATAGATGTTGGTTAATTATTTATATTGATTTTCTGTGGATGAGATTTAGATTGTACCCTATGACTTGTGACATATGTTTATACCACTTGTGGATTGATTTTCATATTACAGCGTACGTGTGGATTTGGTTTCCATATATTGGAGTTGCCATATCCATGCGGCTGGCATGCTTACGTGTCCTAGTCCTACGTATTTTTGGGACTGGGGCGTGACATGTTTTTGTGGTGGCCCATGCAGGTCGAGAGCATATTGTCTCGGTTACGTTACTGTACCGAACAAGCCTGCACCTAGGACTAGAATATAGGATCTCATCCACAATTAACTATGATTCATCTTCCTCCTATATGTTCTATTTTGAACAATTGTATCTTGCTTGATTCCTGTACTTCCTTAATAATTCTTTGAGTATAGCCTTCTGCTAGAATATAGGAACCCCTGTTATTAGGATGATGATTATGGTAGCATACCTATTAAGAATACAACGAGAATATAGACACACCACTAAGTTTAGAATATCTAGTGAACCTAGAATTCCTTATCTTTAGATTGTTATACCCTTACCCCTTGATGTATTAAGAAGACTTGAGAGTAGTATAGACACTACTAGAGTTAGTTAGAAGTTGACCATATTGTTGACCCTAGTATTGAGGAACCAATAGGAAACCAAAACTCAATATTTGGACTGAACTAACCTTCATAGTTAGATAATATTAGAACTATAAACTTAGATCATTGTCTTATTATTAGTAGACAACACTTTAGGAAGCCAAGAGCATTGAATATAGTAGTTTCTTGAACATACCGCAAACACAGAGAGTAGCGTAGCATCCCCCCTTAGGAAACCTTGACATTATCTATAGCCTCTCTATTTTATTTTATATATTTGTTTTCTTGAAACCCTAGCACTCGCTATTTGTGCGATGACTAATCATGTTCTTCTATTCTTTATCTTTCAACTCGTGCCCTCTGACACTTCTGATTGTAGGCCAAATGAATTCTTTTATGATATGATATATAGTTTCCTAGAATTATAGTTGTAATCTTGAATTTTGAAATTATGTGCTTAGTAGCAAGAATTTGATAGTTGAGCTGTTCATTTAGATTATAATTTTATGGTTACAACTTAGTTTTAAATCACGTAATTGAACCCATATCTCCACATAAGTTATCTCCTCTCTCACTTGAGGGCTAGTAACCTTTCTATCTTTTCTATTGACACTTGTTCTATAAGCACTATGACTAAGAGGTAAGATGACCATGACCTATGTATTAGAAGAGGATACCCCAATAAAGTACCAAGACCCCTTTTTGTAGACATTAATAGAAGCTTCTACGGTATCCCTAAGGCAATACAATAGCAGTTAAATTATTTTAAGTTGGGTAGTATACCTCACCACCTAGTATCACACAATCCTCTTAACCCATTAGTAAAGTATAACCAAATGACACCGACTTTAGACTTGCATAAGAAGATAACATAAATTGTATGCCAGCAGTAGACAACAATGTTAATTCAGACGGTAGAATTTAGAGGTTCATGCCCTATTTGGTCGACTAGCGACTTAGACAAGGAGGTTGTATGATAACTGTAGAGATTGTAGAGTCTTTTGTTATTGTTGCTTATATTGTTTTTTGTTTTTGCAAACTTGAATTAATTTGTACCTTCTTTCATCATAATCCAGCGTATTTATGTTTGTTGTACTACCTTGATTTATGCTGCTATTATAGCCTAGTTTTTGCAAGCTTATTCTTTCATCGAGCTTGCTCATGGCATATGTATTATTGGGTGCACACAATGATACAATTGCCTAATCAGAATCGGTGTATTAAGGTCTAGCTAACCTTAGTGCGCTTGGTTCGCTCTTCGCATTACTACTTTACGTGGATTGAGATATATGGTAGTAGACAGATATACTTATCCCTAGATATGTCTGACACATCGTATCGGTTACATAACTGTACTGATACGAGCATGTAAATAGGAAATTACCAAAAAATAGGATTTCAATCCACAACTGTCCTGACAACTCTCTTTTCGATTCTTTAATCTCTTTGAACCTCGTACTTGTATTCTGTCACCTTCACCTTGAGTTCTTTATTATTTCTCTCCGTCTTCCCCAATTTCGGAAAGACGAAACCTCGTGCTGGTATAAGTGGACACTGATAGTATTAGCTATACCCCATAAGGCTAAACACATAACTTAGTGACTCTCTTTTATAATTTGTTAAGGGCATATCATAGGTAATATGTTTGGTGTTAAACCTTTGAGGATTAAAAATCATGATTTAATAATTTGAGCAATAGTTTTCTAGATGTATGGCCTTAGGTGGTAGATAGAAAATTTTAAGTTCGGTAGATTGTGAACCTCTCACCCAATTCTCATCTTTGTGCAATTTTCCAATTGTTGGGCGCTTTCATGCAAAGGAGCATTTAGGTGTCCACACCGTTGGTCATGACACATGAAGAAACCTATTTTTCGCTCATGTAGATTTTTTCCATAATTTTTTGGGATGTGCAATGCGCAACACCGCCCACCCCTTTAAACCTAGCATTGCATTTTAAACAATGCAAATCTTATACCACCATTGCATTCTATCGTGGCTTAATTTTAATTTCGAGGACGAAATTTTTATAAGTTGGGTAGAATGTAAAACCCCCTTCCTAGAAAAATCGTATATACCTTTATTTATTAATTATTAATTAAATTATAGTAATTAGAGCTAAATAGGAGAAATAGATTTTTAATAATTTTTATTTTAGGTGTTCGGGCACTTAGAGGACTTGTGGGACCATCAGAAATTTTTCGAAATTTATTCCATATAGGAGACCCCTTGAGCAGTTGTTAGCCTAATGGTGCGCATTACCCTAATCTATAAATTTTCTTATGAGAATATATATAATATATATGTATACACAAATATATATATATATGTATATATATATTAAGAAAAGAAAAGATTAAGAAAAGAAGTATTAAATAATAATAATAATAATAATATAATAATAACTACTATATTAACTAGCAGCAACTATTACATTCCTTTAAGCACCTATTCCCACTCCTTAGGAATTTTGTGGGAACCATTCAGCACTTAGCAAAAGTTGCTAAGTCTTCAACCCCTTTTTGGCCGTAGCTTCTTCCCAGGGGCCCGCCTCCTTCTTTCCTTTAGTGATTTGCATCCCAGAGACCCGACCCTTACTTCCTTTGGCCGAAACAACCCAATCCATCCCTATCTCTTCCTATTATATATAATATATATATATATATATAGTTATATCTCAAAAAACCCTAACCTAAATCTCCAGACCTTCACTTCCCATCTAGAGCCGTCACCGCAGCCAGAGAAGCCCCACCAAGCCATCCAACCATCCCGACGACGCCGACCTCGCGCCCTGCAGAATCCCACTCGAAGCACCTTCGTTACGGAGCGATTTCCCGTCGACTCGCTCAACCAAACGCTGTTCCGTCTTCATCGGTATGATCACCCCTTAACCCTATTCCATATCTGTATTATAGCTAACCTCGGAAAACGTGTGCCCCTAGGTGAAAAATAGCGCCCAAGTTGGGCGAGCAGACAGAATTCTGGAGTCGCAGAATTCCAGAATGACCACCCATATTGCCGAGTTTGTATCTCCCACCACAGAGATCCGAATTCGGTGATTCTTTTTGATACCTGTAGAATATTTGACCTAGTTTATTTTCTGTTAAATAACCCTATACTATTAGTTGCTGTGGACATAATTATATTCGTCACAAAACTGCGTGCACCCATTTTTCCAGATTTTCAAAAGTTGGAAAATGGAGCGTGCCCCGCCGTGTGCCAAGTGTACCGAATAGTGCATACAGTATCACCGGACACGTGAAAATTTGTGGGGACTGATTCGGACGCGTGTGCGCGCCGGAATCAGGCCGTATCCGCGGACACATCCCGTGTCGCAACTTTTGTGAAACTCGCGTGTATTTTGTGCACGCTTGTCAGATTGCGACAAAACTTACGCCACTGGACTCGTGGTAATGCGCTGGTCCTGTGACCCAATTTTCACGCATTTCTGAGACGGTTGACCAGATCGCCAATTGGCGGGCCCCACAGTTGACTTTTTTGGACAAAATTCTGTTCGATCCATCGAAATCCACATTTGGACATACCGTTGGATTCGTATTAACATCTAGAGTTGTTTGACCTATAGTTTGTCCCATTTAGAGACTGTTATCCTTGGCACGCTTTTCGGTGCAAAGTGGGCCACACGTGGACCCCACTTTTGCCCGAAATTACCGTTTTGCCCCTGTGTCCAAATTGGACGAAAGGGATGTACTTTTAGCTATTTTGCTCATTCCGGAAATGTTGGTGATATTTATTTCAGCATCCGGAGACATTTGTTCTGTGACCATAGCTTTTGATCCTGTGCGTTTGACTTCTGGACAGTACACCTTGCAGCTTTCTTACCAGGCAAGATACCTTGCCAAATTGTTACAGTACTTTTGCATGCTATTTATATTTCTTTATATTTATTGTATTTCTGTTTATTCTTGCATGTGTAGTTTTCTTTCAGTCATTACTATATATTAGATATGTTGACACACACTTGACACTTAGTATCATAGAGGACAATCATTAGGCGTATGGGCTTTAACCACTCTGGTAACACCGTAGTCACTAGCACGCACTATGGTGGGTCATGTACGATGGTCGCTACCCCCGAGGTATGTCGATTGATGGAGTCCGAGGGTCGCTACCCCCGAGGTATGCCGGCTGATGATGTTCATGGACGAGCGTGAGGTTGTGAGGATTAGATCGAGTAGCCTACCCTTGCCCATACGTCAAAAAGTTATCCTCATTTGCATTCATATAGATTGTCTTGTACAGCGTACTTATTTATTTTCAAATTATATGCATGTTTACTGTATTCAAGTTGGCTCATATTTTATGTATCTTGTTACGTCCCTCTGAGGACCTGGTCCTCTGCCAGGTGTATCTATTCTTGAGTATTTGCAGGAGCACAGATCGGATGGCTATATATGTTTCGTGGATGTCCTCTCTTCGAGCCGTGATTGCTAGATGGTATTCTTATATGGTGTTATTGTATTGTACTTACTTTAATATTTGCTCTTACATTCGAGTTGGTAGTGGATTTATTTTCATCCAACTATCATCTTTAGATACTTCTTAGTGAGATCTAGTTATATAGATGTTGGTTAATTATTTATATTGATTTTCTGTGGATGAGATTTAGATTGTACCCTATGACTTGTGACATATGTTTATACCACTTGTGGATTGATTTTCATATTACAGCGTACGTGTGGATTTGGTTTCCATATATTGGAGTTGCCATATCCATGCGGCTGGCATGCTTACGTGTCCTAGTCCTACGTATTTTTGGGACTGGGGCGTGACATCATGGGCTAAATTTTTTTCACTGTCACGTATTCATGGAGAGATTAATTTCAATTACATTTCTAGAATTTTTACCGTAGGTAGATTGGGATCCATTGACTGAGCTTAGCATATTCTTCAGGAATGTTTATTCTACAAAGTTGATCGTCGATCGTCTAGAAAAGTAAGAGAAGGATATTGCGGTAACACTGTACAAGCTTGAAAGAGTATTTTCTCCTGGATTCTTCAACTCCATGGAGCAATTGCCAATTCATCTTTCTTATGAGGCACGTATTGGTGGGTCTTTCAGTTATCCGTGGATGTACCCATTCGAGCGTCAACTGAATCACCTAAAGAGAAAGGTAAAAAATATGGCACGGGTCGAGGGTTCTATTTGTGAAGCCTATGTTCTTGAGGAGATTAAAAAAAATTTTGCTCAATTTATTTCAAGCCACATGTTGCTACTAATATAACAAGAGTTCTTAGAAATTACAACGGATATCAGAAATCTAATGATGAAATACTGAAAGTATTCAATTCTTTCGATAAGCCTTTGGGTAAAATAAATAAGAGATATCTGAATGACGATGAGCTAAGAACTGCTCAGTTGTATATATTACTAAACTGCAACGTGGATGAAGTGTAGAAGCTAGAGGGATAAGTAATTAATACGTCAAAGTTTAAGTCATCTTAATATAATAGTATATGCTAATATAGTTATACTAATCAGGCAATGTTTTATTATTTTTTAGCATATTTAATAATGAGGTAAGGTCGATGAGACCATATATAACAGATGAAGAAGTAGAATAGAAAATGAGACTTAATTTCCCTTCTTGGTTGAGTGTATATGTAAGGATCTTTTTGTGTATGCACTATGCACAATAATTAACATAAAGTTGAATTTAATATTGTTTCCATGGTATTTAGGTCGATCGTTCTCATACAATACTCGAGAATGAATCTATTAGAACTCTAGCCAAATAACCAATTTATGTCGTCAAAATCTAGCCAAGCTACTGTATGAACGATTTTAGGTTCAAATCAACAAAAGTCCCGATAAGTGACAGCTTCTTGGATCTCGATTATAAAAAAAATAGTTGTTTGTGTATCAGATCTTCAATCTACAAAGATTTCGATCCAGATAATAATTTTTGCTCTGATCCAAGATCAAGGATGGAAAATAGATAAGCATGGTCTTGTGCATATAAACTACCGGTGTCGATATCAAGGCTGTAAACCATTTTTTCTATCAAGTCAGGCTTAGCTCGTGTACTTCATAACTTATCCTAAACGAGAAACAATGAGGTCGGACTGGTGGGTAGTATGTAAGACGAAAGCTAGAAATACCTTTGACGTTAATGAAATAGCTTATCAAGAGGATGGCTACCTATTGTAACAAATATTGTAGATGTTGACTCAACGGAAGTTCCTCATTACATGTCTAATCGTGTGAAAGAGGTAAAATTATTTGAAGCGAAAGATGAAGTAGATGAAAGTGAAGATGAGGAGGAAAAGGAAGAGGAGGACGAGAAAAATAAAGAAGATAAATTTTTAGAAGGGGATTGAAAATAAAATGAAATCCATTTAGAACTTTAGCCATATACTGTATTTTTATTATGGAATGTAACATCTATTTTAACTATATGGATACTTTTATATTGTGATTATTGTATGACTGTGATACTTTTA
This sequence comes from Iris macrosiphon, assembly GCA_036927795.1. Classification (NCBI taxonomy): domain Eukaryota; kingdom Viridiplantae; phylum Streptophyta; class Magnoliopsida; order Asparagales; family Iridaceae; genus Iris; species Iris macrosiphon. The sequence continues at coordinate 239,902 of JAYESA010000209.1, read as the reverse complement.
TTTTATGTTTATTATGTGACTGTGATATTTCATATACTTTTGTGATATTTCATACCTAGAAAATTCAACGGAGGGTTGCTCCGGGTCTGTCTATTTTAATAAATTATTATCAGTCTGTATATTTATTTTATCATCGTATATTATTATCAGGTATGACAGGACGACGAGGATTATATGGAGGTAGATCCTCTAGACAGTGTGCTCCTCAGGTATCGGCTACTAGTTCCGAAGCCTCATCGTGGAGTACTCTAGTGTACGGACTAGTAACATCTCCGACTCCGTCGATGGTATGTGGCAGTACTCCTGGGACCAGGAGTTCTATGCCTGAGATTACTCCCCCATCCAACCTTCCTCCTGCTGACGGCACCATGGAGACAGAAGGGCTGATGGAGAAGGTCGAGTTGACTCCGTCTGTGCATGATCAGAGCGATCCTCCATGCGCGCCTCCATGCAAGACGAGGATAGAGATTTGGTGGGACGGGCCTAACAAGTAAGTTAAATAGTTAACATTTTCCAAACGATTATATCTATATATTCATGAATTTAATTATCGTTGTATAAATATCGTCCCTTTGCGGTACAGAGAGTACTGGACATTTTCTGATGCAGAACTATGGTGGGTTTTGGAACAACTACTTAGATGTTCCTGAAGATAGGAAGGCATTTTGGTTTGGTCACTTCAAGATAAAAATATATTTAATTTTAATATCAATAATTATTTATGTATATTATATAAATCTCTATTTTACTTCTTGTAGAAAACCTATTTCTATCCACCACACCAGGCTGAGAAGATCGAGGAGCAGTTTTCTACCGTCACCGCCAAGCTGATTAGTGAAGCGATCAACGACCAGAAGGTCCATGATCGCGACGGAGAACCGATCCACGGTTGGATCATGCCTGAGCAGTGGACTACAATGAAGGCGAGATTCGATAAACCCAAGTACAAGGAACGGTCGGGGAAGGCAAATGCGACTAGGTCGGAGGCAGAAAAGTGGTGTGGTGGCTCGATTCCCATGACAAAATATTTTTGTCGTCTGGTATACATTCTTTTAAATATATATTATTTTAATACAAGTAGGATAAGATATTTAATTTTAATAATAAAAATATAATTTTTAACAGGTTCAGAGGGGTAAGGATGCCAACATGGTAACAGTCTTCCTGGCCGCCCATCGGAAGGACGGAAAGCTCATCGATGAGAAGGCCACGCAGACCTATGTACGTTTTACTACCCTGTGTTAGTTTTAATATAACTTACAAAATATGCAAATAAATATCTATATAGTTAGTAATAAGTAACTTAGATGTTAGCAACCACTTTTCTAATATTAGTATCTTAAACTACGTGAGCAGGCACTACTAGTACACCTGCAGAGGGAGGGGTCAGTACTTCCTCGCAGTCGTTTACAGCTACGTTGGCGAACGAGCTCTGGATGATTGCCATTTGTGGCCTTCATAGGGGTACATACTACGGTACAGGATCCTACGACACCTATGTTGGGACATAGTCATCCAGGGCCTCCTCTGTCAGTGTGCATTCGTCGCAGCCTTCGTAGGCGTCGGCACGAGCCCAAGAGAGCATTGACCGTCAGATTGCTGACCTGTGTGACTAGTTGCTACGGAGGACTACGGAGTGGCCACAGTCTGTACCATAGACGGACGATGCGATGATCACCACATGTTTTGATTCGCTCGAGCATATCCTTATGGAGCTTCAGACTCTGAGCCATACAATATAGCGCAACCTTATGGAGCTCAGGACTACGGGCAAGACGACAGAGAGCAGCTTGGCAACTCTGGCCGCTTCTATGAAGCACATACAGAGGGAGATAGAGTGGTCGCATACAGCCATAGTGACTTACTTGTGAGGATCCATGCAACGTAGGATTTGTTGAGCGGGTCAGTGGCAGAGAACACTTCGAGGGTGTTATCTGTCATAGATTCATACAATGCTCGATTGCTAGCATTGGAGAAGGTACGTCCTCCTGGTTCATCGACATCGACATTACCTCCATCACTGCCTCCTCCATCGACATCGGTGACGATTTCACAGGAGCAGTATGAGTTCCTTCTTTCTCAGATGCGCGACGATGCTCCTCCTCATCAGTAGTAGTCCTTGTTTGGATAGGTTTTAATGTGTTTGTGTGTATTGGCCCATCCTTGGGTCATTGATGTATTTATTTCATACTTTTTATTATATTTTGAGAAACATGTGACATTTATTTTAAATTTATTTATCTACTTCTTGGGACATATTTAGTGTAATATAAATTTCTAGATTGCTTTCTATTTGAGTTTAGTTTATTATTCATATTGACTGTATGCAAAAATTTATCGGTATTGAGTGTTTCATCGAAGGGGTCGAGGAACCCAAGAAATTCAATGGAGGGTTGTTCCGGTTCTATTTATATAAACTGTGATTTTATAACTGCAGGTAGAGTTTTATTGAAAAATAATTTACAAACTTATATTTTTTAATTTTTTTCAATTTAGCGACGTATTGCGACATTCTGCGAAGTACATTTACGTCGCTAAAAAGTATCAGAACATCGCTACCTGATACCAAGGATGTCGCAAGTATGTCGCTAAACGTCGCTGACATGGCAAAATATGCCATGTCAGCATTATTGTAGCAAAACATCGCTCATAATGTCACTAATGTAGCGATATTTTGCGACAAATAGTACGTCGCTATTTAACAATGACATGTCGCTAATCGTCCTATATTCTACGATGTCGTGTCGTCACAAATATACGTCGCTGCAGCGACGACTAACGACATTTTTGTTGTCAATGACAAGGAAATACGTGACACCATAAAATTGTCGCTAACTATATCGCTAAATTATTTTAACGACGTTAGTTTACCTATTAGCGACATTTTTAGGCAACGCTAATATGTGTTATTCTAGTAGTGAAAGCAAAGATGCCACTTTTATGACTCGCTTTCCATAGATCCATAGAAGCACTTCTTTGACTTTGTTTTAAGAAATAGCGGGAACATGCGATTGCTGGTCATTAGAAAATGGGCTATAACTCTTCCACATGTATATCTCAAGATGAGCGAATTATCTTTCATATGTATGTTGTATCTCTTCTCTAGGAGCTGTCCAATGCTAAAAATATTGCTTTTCATGTTAGGCACATAATAAACATCAGAGATATACCCTTTTTTACCATCCTATTGATAGATTTGTATTGTCCCTTTGCCTTCAACTGAGAGCTTGGAGGAGTCTCCCAAATTCACATTTTCGTGAATTCCTTTCTTGAGTTCCATGAACAGATCACTCTTTCCACACATATGATTGTTCGCACCGGAATCAAAGTACCAATTTTTACATTGAGCATCTGAATCATCATGAGCAAGGAGTAGGATAGAATCATTACCTACACCATTTGTTGCTTCTGTAACATTGGCTTGTTCAACATTTTTGTACCAACAGTCGGAGGCATAATGTCTGAAGTTCTTGCAGTTGTAGCATTAGATATTTCTAGTGGCTCCACTTCCAAAGGATCTTCTACTTTCTCGGTTGTATCCTCGTCCCCGACCTCTGTAGTTTTGATACTCTTGTTGACCATGGCTAGGTTGTTGATGAGTACCAAGCCCGCGGCCTCCACTATGACCACGTTTGGAATTGGATTTTCTTTGATCACTTAGAGTCATTTTTGACTCTAATGCTTGTTCCAATTCTGTATGATTAGCATGCTTCTGCATTATTTGCTCATGTACTTCAAGTAAACTCAATAATTCCTCAATTGTAAGCTTCTCCAAGTTCTTAGACTCTTCGATAGCTACAACTATGTAATCAAAATACATTTTCAGTAACACGGATGTCATCTATCTTCTCATTGTTCCTCTTTAAGCCATTCACGATTACTAGCAATCGTGAAATATAATCGGACACCGATTCTCCATTCTTCATGTGAAGGGCTTCGAACTCGCCTCGTAATGCTTGGAGACGGACGCGCTTTACCTGATCATCGTCTTTGATGATGGAGACTAAGATCTCCCAAGCTTGTTTGCTTAGTCGTTATTTCGGCAACTTTTTCGAAGGTAGCCTCGTCCAATCCTTGATAAAGTAGGAACAAAGCTTTTTTATCCTTCTTCTCTCTGCTCCCTCAGGGCTTTCTTCTTCTCTTCATTGTATCCAGCCTCTTCTTCAGCAGTGGGTTCCGAAAAACCATCGGTAATGGTTTTCCACATATCTTGAGACTCAAACAAGGCTCTCAATTGGATAGACCATGAATCATAGTTATCCTTTAATAATCTTGAAATTTGTTGCTAGACTATGTTGGAGCTCATTCTGGCTTTGATACCACTGTTGAATATTAGTCAAAGGAACTAATATTCTATACTTTCTTTGTTTATAGGTGGAGAAGATAGTAAAATGGAGAAGTGAAACTTTTATTCAAATTTGTCTTTTGCTTGGCTTGAATAAGTTGAGAAACAATAACCTCTTTTTATATATAGGCTTTTACATGTCATGCCAAGGGACACAAAAAACTCCTAACTTTAATTCAAAACTGTTACACTTCCTAACCGACAACTCCTACACTTTCTAACCGATAACTTTTTTCATTCTTTAATTAAAACAAATTTCAGTTTTGAATTTGAATCAACACAAGTCTCCTTTTCCAAGACAATTTATAAGCTCTGAGAAACAAGGTGGTGTCAAATTGTCTTTGTGAGTCAAGACTTAATCTTTATAACCAGTATCCTTGATCTTACGTCCACCACACTACAACTCTTTGTGATGTGAACTATGCACCGATAAGTCCTCTATTTTGATTTCAGACAAAAAACATGTAAAAGTTTATTTCTTGGACTATATACAATGCACAGTAGATAACAAGTTTGATTGGCTGTTCTAGTTTTCCATTATTGTCAATAACAACCAAACCACATGAGAAAATCCTCTTATTATTTATTGCTATGAAATCAGTGTTTAATAAGAGAGTTCAATTGAGTATATGGGTAGAAAGAGAAAAATAGCTGTCATTTTTGACTTTTTTTCACACGCCGGAGAGGTCATGACTGACGAGTGAACTTACTAGTTAAGCAACGACACACGATCAGGTTGGGGAGAATGCCATCATTTTTCGGATTTTTTTCATAAAAAGAGACAAATTTTAACATAATTGCAAAAAAGAAATTTTTTTTGAACTTTTACAACGAGATAAACAACTCGCCAACTGAGTTTGCGGGGTCCAACGTAACCCAGAGAACGAGAAGTACTCGTCAACTCAGTTGGCGGGCTCTGGACACGCTCGCCAACTCAGTTGGCAGGCCACGCGGGAATTACTCTGCAACTTCGAAGACCCCTCTCTCCCTCGAAGACTCTCCCCTTGAAGATCCCTCATCTCCCTCGAAGACCCCCCCAAAACCTCTCACTCCCTCTATAAATTAGCCCCCAACTCCTCCTCCTCCTCACCGCACTCTCACAACACTCTCCTCTCCTCACAGCACTCTCCTCTCACCCACTTCCCTGTCTGCAAGCAGCAAGATCAACTGAGAAAAAAATAACCCAAAAATCTAATGTAAGTAAACATATTATTTGTGATATTTTTAAATCATTGACAGAGTTATTATATTTTAGTCGTAAATGATCATAGTTAGTTTTTTTGTAGATGGCTAACCAAAATGACGGTCGTATTTCTGGTGGACCGACTACCGACCTTATTATTAAGCAACGTGAAGACCACATATCTAGTCGGATATTTACTAGAGAGGTAATTTTTAAATTATAAGTTAGCAAGTTAAGTAATTTGTACATAAAATATAATGCATATATTTTTTATAGTTATACGATCATGATCTTGGTTTACGAACCCGGATTCATGTACATTGGCGGACCAAAAGAAACAATCGTAGATGGGAGCTAAATTTTGTCCAAAAGGCTTTGATGGAATCCTTTGGATTATACTATATAGATCAGGTTAGATAATTAATCCACGATCTTCATCTAGTTGTAAGTCTTGCGGAGCATTGGTAGCCTGAATGCAACACTTTCCAACTCCCATTCGGCGAGATGACGATCAGCCTATTTGATGTGGCAAATATACTAGGGTTACCTATTAAAGGTGACGCTATATATTTTGATCCGCACTTAAAGGAATATGATCTGATCATGAGGTATCTCGGTGTTACCCCTCCATCTGGTATAAAAGACGGCCATTTTGTGAAGTTTACATGGCTTCGTGGCAACTTCATGGACCTACATAACACTATTGACGGGGTGGTTGATGTAGATGAAATACGGGTATGTATTTTAATTAATAAGATTTATTTATGACTTAATTTAGTGTTTATATAACACTTAATATTTTTAGGTTATTCGTTGCACTAGAGCGTATTTGCTCTGTTTATGTGGTACAATTCTATTTTTTGATGAATCAAAAAATATAGTAAATGTGCAGCTTCTACCATTCTTGGATGATTTGACAAAACCTACTCAGCATGCATGGGGAGCTGCCACTCTAGCATTTTTATACGCAAATTTCACAAAATTTATGAGATCCAGTCGCAAGAGTATTTGGGGATGTATTTAACTGATTCAGGTATGAATGAAAGACCTAAATTAGTTAGATTATAATACAAATTTTGTTTGTATTAATGCCTGAGCCCCCCATTCTCCACTGAAAATTTATACCCAACAGGCATTAGCACAAGTCTGTGCAGATAACAACTTTGCACTGATCGAATGTAGTTAGTGTTGTTGTTGTCCCCTTTCACTTCACTTGCATCTAACCAAACCCCTTCACAATACCTGTCACTCCCTGTTCCCAGTATACGTATTGGGAGCGTATTATTCTCGCTTGCATGTTATTTATTTGGTTACATGAGGCTAGACCCATTCTTTGGTTTGTCTTGTTTCTTAGTTTATGGTTTGGGTTGGTTTGATCATGAGTTGAAACCATGGTCTAAACCTTAAACCCTACCTATATAACCCAACTTCTTTCTCTCTCCCTCTTTATTATGTATTTCCTTCTCTCTCTTAGGTTTTTCCCTCCCTTCTTAGGTAAGAACACCTTGTATGAGAAATGGAGAAACCCTTAATATTATTGGTCTATTATATTTATTATGTAATTTTAAGCATGTTTAGAACTTGGTAATTTTGGATTTGGTGGATGAAATTGTATATATTTAAATTTTTATGAGTGTGGGTGTTCTTGAGTTTTTCTTGGTTTTGATCTTCAAAATCTTATTATTTTCAAAAAAAATATTGTTCTATGTGATAGAGCACTTCATTTTGAATAATTTGGCTTTTGAACCACTTGAATTGGTGTTGAGATGAGGATTTTATGGCAGAACTAGTTTTTCGGATTCTTGGAGTTTTTTTATGGCCGAACTTGCAGTTCTGGGATGATGGGTGACCATACGGCCCAGCAACATGCGCCCCTTCTAGCATGCGTTCATCTTGTTGACGCATGTCTGCTTTGTGTATGCTTTCAAAAGTCGGACGCATAGTATTTATCGATGACATCCTTGTGTATTCTCATAATGAGGAGGAACATGAAGAACATCTCAGGATAGCACTTCAGATTTTGAGGGAGCACCAGTTATATGTGAAGCTTAATAAGTGTAAGTTTTGGCTGGATCACATATCCTTTCGGGAAACATTATTTTGGGAGCAAGTATTTCAGTTGATCCCAAGAAGGTGATATAGTAGAGAACTGGCCAGTTTTGAAGACGGTAGAGGATGTGCGTAGTTTCCTAGGCTTGGCAGGATACTACCGAAGATTTATGTCAGACGTAGCTAAGATCTTGGCACCTTTGTCTCGGTTGACGCACAAGAAAGTTAAATTTGTATGGTCAGCAGAATGCCAGAGAGACTTTGAAGAGTTGAAAAAGAAGTTAATCTCTGTACCAATCCTTACTCTTCCAGCAGGCTCCGGAGGATTCATATTGTATTATGGTGCATCTGGTAAGGGGCTTGGATGTATTTTGATGTAGCATGTGCGAGTGATAGCGTATCCTACTCGATATCTCAGAGATTACGAGAAGAACTATCCAACTCATGATTTGGAGTTAGTAGTAGTAGTGTTTGTACTTAAGCTATGGAGGCACTACTTACATGGCGATCGGGTGAAGATCTTCGTAGATCATAAGAGTTTTGAAATATGCAGTCACACAGAAGCACTTAATGATGAGACAGAAAAGGTGGCTAGAGTTGTTCAAAGACTATGACGTAGAACTTGAATACCATCCAGGCAAGGCAAATATAGTAACTAATGTACTTTGTAGAAGAGGTGGAGAATTTATGTTGACACTACAAAAATACATTATTTTAGCGACAAAATTATTCATTTCTAAAATGTATATTTCTGTCGCTATTTGTATTTAGAGACTGATTGGCGACAGAATTTGATCCGTCATTGCGATCCTTCGCTATTTTATATTATTTTTGTAGTGTGACCACTCAGAAGCACATTCTAGAAGACTTACGAGAGATAGAAATCGAGATAGTACTTTCACAGGATACATGAGTTCTTGCTAGTCTACAGATCAAGTTAACTTTAGTAGATAGAATCAGGATAGCTCAGGCAGAGGAACTAAAGATTTAGAAGCTACGGACATAATGTGGGTCCAGTCCCCAAAATTAGTTGACGAGTCATGTGGATGGAACGCGAAGGTTTGGAAATCGTCTATGTGTACCAAGCAGGGATATTCGGCAAGAAGTTATGACAAAAGCACATATTTTCTAGTACACCATTCATCTGGGAGGCACGAAGATGTACCAAGATATCAAGTAATACTTTTAGTGGTACAAAATAAAGAGAGAAATAGCACACTTCGTATTGTGATGTCTGATATGTCAACAAGTGAAGGCAGAACAACAGAGCCCGACAGGGTTATTGCAGTCGCTTCCTATTCCAGAGTGGAAGTGGGAATACATCACCATGGACTTTTTAATCGGTTTACCTAGATCCCAGATTGGTCGAGATACAGTTTAGTGATAGTGGATCGACTCACAAAAGTGTCATATTTTTTCTCTTTTATAGTGGGACTGTCTACCGAGCAGTTGGCAGATTTATATAGCGACATATTATGAGGCAACATGGCATGCTGGTAAGCATAATATTCAACCGAGACACAAGGTTCACTTCTCATTTCTAGAGAAGCTTGCACGAGAGATTGGGTACCATGTTAAGGTTCAGTACTGCGTACTACCCCCAGACAGACGAGAAATCAGAGAGGACCATCAAGACTCTGAAAGATATGTTACGAGCCTGTAACCTAGACTTTGGTGGATCTTGGAAGAATTAGCTTCACTTAGTGAAATTCTCGTATAACAACAGTTATTAGGCCAGTATTCAAATGGCACCTTTCGAGGCGCTATACAATAGGAGGTGTAGATCACCGTTGGCATGTGACGACATTGGTGAGGGAAGATGTTAGGCCCCAAAATGATCACGCAGACAGTAGAAGTTGTCAGAATTTCAGAGTGCGACTTCAGGTTGCGCATGATCAGCATCATCACTGGGCAGACTAGCATTGTAGTCCTTTAGAATTTTATGTCGGTGACCACGTGTTCTTGCAAATTTTGCCAACCTATGGAAATATTATATTCGGGGTCCGCGGGAAGCTTAGTCCGTGATACATTAGGTCGTTTGGCATTCTCGATCGGGTAGGCGATGTAGCTTATGGTCTTGTCCTTCCACATTCGCTACGAGAGGTGCACGCTATATTTCATATATCTCAATTGCATAGGTATGTCTGGGATCTGAGTTATATCCTCGATCACTCTGAATTAGTCATTGGTACAAACTTATCTTACGAGGAGCAACCGATATCCATTCTAGATCGAAGGGATAAGGTAATCAAGAACCAGACTATTTCTCTTGTCCAAGTTGCCTAGGGCTATCAAACTCTTAGATAATCGACGTAGGAGCGCGAGGATGATATACGGTCTCGGCACCCATATATGTTCGATTCAGAAGGTATATTCTACTTTATGCATTCCTATATTAGATTTTCGTGGTCCGACGATCACCTATGTGTTGTGATATTATTGTTTGAATATGTAGATTTGCTAGTAGATTTGTATCGTGCTTGTCCTAACTTCCCTAGCCTTACTTGGATTCGAATTCCGAGGATAATTTTTTTACGGTAGATAGAGTAGTAACTCCCCGTTCCCAGTATACATATTCGGAGCGTATTATTCTCGCTTGCATGTTATTTATTTGGTTACATGAGGCTAGACAGATTCTTTGGTTTGTCTTAGTTCTTGGTTTGTGGTTTGGGTTGGTTTGGTCAGGAGTTGAACCTATGGTCTAAACCTCAAACCCTAGCTATATAACCCAACTTCTTTCTCTCTACCTTTTCATTCTTTCTTTTCCTTCTCTCTCTTAGGTTTTTTCTCCCTCCTTAGGCAAGTACACCTTGCATGAGAAATAGAGAAACCCTCAATATTATTGGTCTATTATGTTTATTGTGTAATTTTAAACATGTTTAGAACTTGATAGTTTCAACTTTGGTGGATGTAATAGTGTAGATATGGATTTTTACGAGTTTGGATATTTTTAAGTTTTTTTTGTTTTGATCTTTAAAAGTTTTTTTTTTGAAAAAATTATTAATCTATGTGATAGAGTACTTTATTTTGATCATTTTGGCTTTTGAACCACTTGATTTGGAGTTGAGATAAGGAATCTATGGTATAACTTGTTTGTAGGATTCTTGGTATTTTGCCATGGCCGAACTTGCTGTTCTTGGACGATGGAGTACCATGCAGCCCAAAAACCTGTGCCCCTCCTGCATGCGCCCATTTTTCTTGACGCATGTCTGCTTTATGAATGCTTTCAAAAGTCGGACACATAGTACCTTGAACGCATGGAAATCCACTAAGGCCTGACTCCATGCGTCCAGAAGATTATGCTGCCACGAGCCATGCATCTCTTCTTTTGGGCGCATGTCTCTACACGACTTTTGTGTTTCTGTATGACTTTATGTGCTTATTGTCACTTCCCTTATATTTTATTTATTGCCCATCACTTTGACACTTTTGTCCAAGCATACGGCCTGTAGGAGCATGCGGACAGGTTAGAACATGCGGCCGGGTTGGTTCATGCGGCTTGACCTTCTTGTGCATAACTTAGACATGTATTATCCTTAGTGACTCTCTTTGTACACGTAGTACTTTCTTGTTCTGATCATTTATTTTATTTAGAATATTTCTTATCATCCTCTATGTCGTTAATCCTGGTTATTGCTTGTGTTATAATTCTAGGGAAGAATGGACTCAGTAACTCGTCTCTGTGCTAGAACTCATGCTTATGATCTTGGTAATTGGATTCGAAAACTGTATCCGTGCTGATACAATTATTGTCTGATATTTTTTATGATTTGTGCACCGAGGTACGACATACCGTGTTACTTGTTAAGTGATTTATATTTGGATTATGCATGAAAATGCCTCCAAATTCATGAACGCGTAATACTATATATATAATTTTCCTCTAGCACGGCCATGATATGCGGGTCAAGTACCAAAGCGTGGTTAGGATTTTAATTATTGAATATTGCATACACGCTCGGGTGAATCCTGTCATGCCCCAATCCCAAAATACGTAGGGCTAGAAATACGTAACATGCCAGCCGTATGTATACAAACTCCAATATATGGAAACCATATACACACGTAAGTTGTACATGAATATCCAATCCACCTGTGGTAATATACTATCTCAACAAGGTACACGCAATCTATATCTCATCCACAGCACAAATAAATAGATAAATAGAATTAAATAACCGAATATCAAATATGAGTATCAAAGTATGATAGTCGGATGGAAACAAATCCACTGCAAATCGACTATGCTAAAACTACTAAAGAGAGAAGAGAATAAACTCTAATATAAGAATAAATGTCTCAAAAAGAATAGCAACTAGAATCTCTAAACAGCTGCAATGAATCACATATAATCCGAAGGTAATACCTCCTCAGTCTGATAAGTAGTGTTAGGTCCAGGTCCATACTCCCGTGGATAATCCTGCTCATCTACAACTGGAAAGTGACCAGGTCCTCAGAGGGACGTAACAAGATACATAATAACATGCCAATAAAATACTGAAATATAAACATCTAATGGGGTCGCCTAACCGTCTAAGTGAATGCAGTTTGAGAACAACTTTCCACCAAGTGGGCTATCTGGCTAAAAATAGGATTGGCATGGTTCTCTTGGAGATCCAGGGGCCTACAAAGCATGTCGTCTTTTGAACGGCAGAGGCCGTCTGATAATATATAATATATAGTGGTCATCACCACCCGTAGCTCCGGCGGAGCGTCCGGGCGCACAAGAGAAAAAGTACAAAAGAGCCCAAATGCCTTACTTGTTGTTCTCCCCACCCCATGATCTAAGCATGTCACATCCATGACACGATAATACCTCTAATAACTGTCAGGTCTACTAGCATGCAAAGTTTCTATCGGCAGATATCCCTATCCGTCGCACGACCTATACGTACCAATGGCCAGCTGAGTACACAAGTCTATGTCCTACATGTGACTCACACTCGTGTAAGAATAGTGTCATAGCCAATGAAACATAAAATGTCTCATGAAAATGGGGTGGTCTCATAAAGTAGGTCCAATGCATATACATAACTAAAAATAGAACACGACGACACCGTCATTGCACCCAAGTTTCCTTGGACGCAGAATTTATATAACAGTTAAAATATATAAACTAAAATAAACAGAAACAAAACATGCATGCATTATATGGAATATAAATACAGTACAATGGCAAGGTATACTTGCCTGGCAAGAAATCTGTATAATGTAGGCGTCCAAATGTCAAGGACACGGAATCAGGAACTAATGGCTCCGAACAAATGTCTCCGAATGCAGAAATAGACATTACTAACATTTTTGGACTCAGCAAAATAGCTAGAAATCACTACCCTTTCGTCTAATTTGGATACAAGGGCAAAACGATAATTTTGGGTCGAAGTGGGGTCCACGTGTGGCCCACTTTATACCGAAAAGTATGCCAAGGGTAACAGTCTCTAAATAAGACAAATTATAGGTCAAACAAACTCTAAATGTTAATATGAACTCAACGGTATATCCAAATGTGAATTCCGGTGAGCCGAACACAATTTTGCCCAAAAAGCCAACCGTAAGGCCCGCCAATAGGCGACTTGGTCAACTTGTCTCAGAATTGCATGAAAATTGGGTCACAGGACCAGCGCGATACCACGAGTCCAGTGGCACAAGTTTCATCGTATTCTGACGAGCTTGCACTAAATGCGTAGGGCGTTTATAAAAGTTGCGATACGGGATATTTGCTGCGGATACGGACTGATTTCGACGCACACACGCGTCCAAATTAATTTTTACAAAATCTCACATATTCGGGTATACTGTATGCACCTTATGGTACACTTGGTACACGACAGGACGGTCCCGTTTGGAGGGGCGTGCTCCGTATCACAATTTCTGTAATTCTAAAAAAATAGGTTTTTGGGATTTTCTAACTTATTTAATTCTACACACAACAGTTAATAAATTAATATAAATAACAGAAATTAAACTAGGTAGAGTAGTCTTCGCATACCAAAAAGAAAAATTGAATTCGGATCTCTGTGGTGGGAGATACGAATCCGTGAACATAGGTAGTTATCGCAGTTTTCTGCGATACCCAAAAATTATCATTTTTTGTCAACTTGGGCGCTGTTTTTGCCTAGGTTTACGTATTTTTCGATGTTAACTAACACACAGATATGGAAAGAGGTTAAGTCATGAACATACCGGTGAAGACGGGGTCGAGTTTGGTCGAGCGAGGAGACAAAAAATAGCACGAGAACACAGGTACGTCGTTGTTCGAAATCTGTCGCGGCGGGGTCGCATTTGATCGCGGTCATGGCGGCGCGGGTGGCTAAGGCTCGACGGGGTGTCTGCGGCGGACGTCCAGACTGGGCAGCGGTCGCTAGAGTTTAGATGGGAAGGGTTGAATAGAGTTTAGGCTTAGGGTTTTCTGTTGATATATATATATATAAAAAAGAACGCGAGAGGGGGTTTGAGGGAGCGGGGGAAGATACCCGCGGCTGCTGCTGCTTGTTTCTCTTCGCGGGTGCGGGTGACTAAGGGCCGGTTAGGATGGGTTATTGGGTTAGGGTTTGGGTAGTAGATCCATTAGGGATAATTTATTTTTTTCTATTTCTTTTCACTAATTCCTTTTTCATTTCTTTTTCTTTCTTATTCAATTCTAATAATTCTTTTCTATTTATATTTTAATTAATAAGTACAATATATATATATATATATATATATATATATATATATAGAAAAATTCTAAAAATTATATTTGTGCATACCATTATTCTATCAGCTGTCCACAGGGTCTCCTACATGAAATAAATTAGAAAAAATTTATAATGGCTCCATAAATCCCCTAAATGTACAAACACCTAAATTAAAAATTAAATAAAATCTATTTTCTCTAATTAGCTCATAATTACTATAATTCAATTAAATAATTAATTAAAAAGGTAAATACGGTTTTTAGGATTAGGGGTTTTATATTCTACCCAACTTTTAAAAATTTCGTTCTCGAAATTAAAACTAAGCCACAATAAAAAATCAAGGATGATATAAGATATAAATTAACAAAGTAAATTCATACCTTGGTCTGCGAATAGGTTCAGAAAATGCTTGCGCATGTCATCCTCGTGCTCCCAAGTTGATTCTCCTGGCGCGCCATGCTTCCATGCCACGCGAACCAAGGGAATAGACTGGTTCCTCAACACTTTCTCTCGACGATCAAGGATTCCCTGGGTTGCTCTTGGTATGACAAGCTTGGCCCAATGGTGATCTTCGAATGGTCCAGAACATGACTACTGTCTGCCACATATCGCCTGAGCTGTGACACATGGAATAAGTCATGTAATCCCTCAAGTGAAGGTGATAGCACAACTCGATATGCCACTTCTCCCACTCTCTCTAGCACGTCAAATGGTCCAATATACCTTGGACTCAACTTGCCGTGCCCTCCGAATCGAATGGTGTCTCTGGTAGGTGATATCCTCAAGAAGACATGATCGCCCTCTTTAAACTCCAAGGGACGACAATGAAGGTCTGCCCACTGCTTCTGCCTGTCTTGTGCTGCTCGCAAGTATCCTTGTATCTTCTTAACTGTCTTTACGGTGTTGACCACCAACTCTGGTCCCAGAATCTGACGTTCTTCCACGTCACTCCAACATACAGGGGACCTACACTTTCTTCCATACAGTACTTCAAACGGAGCCTTCTGAATACTCGCTTGATAGCTATTGTTGTAAGAAAACTCCACAAGGTGTAGGTGGTCCTCCCATGATCCTCCAAAGTCTAACATACAAGCCCTCAACATATCCTCCAATGTCTAAATAGTACGCTCTGACTGCCCATCTGTCTGCGGGTGATAAGATGTACTGAACTTTAGACGAGTTCCAAGACTCTCTTGCATGCTCCTCCAAAAGTGCGATATAAAACGTGAATCCCTGTCTGATACAATGCTGACTGGTATATCGTACAATCTCACGATCTGCTTCATATATAAGTCAGCTAAAGCTTCTGTAGAATGGCCAACTCTAAAAGGTAAGAAATGGGTTGACTTGGTGAGTCAATCCACTATTACCCATACTGCATCTCTTTCATTTGGACTCTTGGGAAAACTCGTGATAAAGTCCATAGTGATGTGCTTCCACTTTCACTCTGGAATCGGAAGTGGTTGCAATAATCCTACTGTTCTCTGGTGCTCCACCTTTACTTGTTGACATACCAAATATTTAGCTACAAAGCGAGCTATCTCTCTTTTCATTCCATGCACCAAAAGTGCTGTCGTAAGTCACGATAAATATTGGTGCCTCCAGGATGAATAGAATATATCGAACTATGAGCTTCTGTCATCAGCTCCTATCAAATCTCTCCATTGGGAACATATAGAAGATCACCACATCATAATGTCCCATCCTCATGAATGCGCAATTATGTCTGCTCTTCGGCCTCTGTCCATTCTTTTAATATTCGAAATCTGGCGTCTATAGGCAAAACTGCCTTGATCCTCTCCACTAGTGATGACTGTACTTGCAAGTTGGCTAGTGTCCCATCTGCTCCAGGTAATATCACTTCAATGCCAAGCTCTTGCAAGTCCCTAATAATTCCCTCTGTGTTGTCAACAAATAAGCTGCTGGCTTCCGGCTTAATGCGTCTGCTACAACGTTAGCCTTGCCTGGGTGATAATGTAGCTCTATTTCAAAATCTTTCATCAACTCAAGCCATCAATATTGCCTCATATTTAACTCCTTCTGCGTGAAGACGTACTTGAGGCTTTTGTGGTCTGTATAAATCTCCACTCGTTTCCCATATAAGTAATATCTCCATAGCTTCAGAGCAAATACAACGGCTGCAAGTTCCAAGTCATGAGTCGTATAATTCTTCTCATGCACTCATAACTTCCTAGATGCATATGCAATCACCTTGCCATGCTGCATCAACACGCATCCCAAGCCTTTCCTCGATGCGTCACTGTAGATCACATAACCTCCCGATCCTGATGGAATAGTCAATATTGGTGCTGTAGTCAGTCGCTTCTTCAACTCTTCAAAAGCGGCTTGACACTCATCGGTCCATATAAATTCTTGGTCCTTGCAAGTCAAACAAGTCATAGGTGTTGCTATCCTTGAGAAGTTTTTTACTAACCGTCGGTAATATCCCGCAAGTCCAAGGAAACTTCTCACCTCCGATGTTGATTTAGGAACAGGCCATATCTCGACTGCCGAGATCTTTTTTGGATCAATAGAAATACCATCTCCCGTAACGACATGCCAAAGAAATGAAACTCTATCCAAGAAGAACTCATATTTACTGAGCTTTGCCTATAACTGCTCTCTTCTGAAGGTCTCTAGAATAATTCGCAAGTGGTTCTCATGCTCCTCGTAGCTCTTCGAATAGACAAGTATATCATCTATGAAGACGACCATGAACTGGTCCAAATACTGGTGGAAGACTCGATTCATTAAGTCCATAAAGATAGGTGGAGCATTGGTGAATCCAAATGGCATGACCAAAAACTCGTAGTGTTCATACCTTGTTCTGAATATGGTCTTCTGAATGTCCTGCTTCTGTACCTTCACCTGGTGATATCCCGATCTCAAGTCTATCTTCGAGAACACCTTGGCTCCACTGAGCTGATCAAATAGGTCATCAATGTGTGGTAATGGATATTTATTCTTCACAGTCACTGTATTTAAGGCTCTATAGTCATTGCACATACGCACTGACCCATCCTTCTTGGGTACAAACAACACTAGTGCTCCCCAAGGTAATGCACTTGGTCGGATAAAATATTTCTCCTCTAGTTCTTTCAACTGAGCCTTCAGCTCATCTATCTCCTTCTTCGCTAATCTGTAAACATGTGATGCTATGGGTGCTGCTTCCGGTGCTAATTCAATTGAAAACTTTATGTCTCTGTCTGGGGGTAGTCCTGGCAATTCCTTTGGAAAGACGTCTTGAAATTTTGAAATAATAGGATGATAGACAATATCGTCCATTGCGAGCTGCATACCATCAAGGATTTCTGTGGATCCTCGTACAAACTCAAGTTCAGGCTGGCCTGGTACCTTAAAAAAAATACTTACTCCAAAATAATCGAAGAAAGCATGGTACTTGCTTACCCAGTCCATTCCAATCACAATATCAAAGGTTGGCATAGGAAGGACTAAGAGTCGGGCATTTATCTCTCTATCATGTATCACTATAGGACACGATCTACAAATTCTACTAACAGGTATAACTCTTCCTCTGGTAAGAATTCTAACACAACTAGGTAAAGGTGTAGAGGCAATGTGGTGTTTGGCAATAAAACTAGATGATATGAATAAGTGGGTGGCTCCCGTATCAAACAATGTTACAGCAGAAAAAGTAAAAGCAAGAGTAATACTTGCTATGACATCCACCTCCTGATCCAAGTCATCCATTTCAAATAAAAAAGCTTGTCCGTTCCTCTGTGGTTTTCCATGTCTGGCTCTCATGAACTGATCCTCCTGAGTAGGTAATGGTTGTCCTTGCTGAAATCCTTCGGCTGGTGGGGGTCGAGGTGCTCCTGGTCTCATCATCTGCTGGGCTGGCCTCGGTGCTGGAAGCACTAGTCTCTGTACTAGCGGTGGAAGTGTCTGCTACATTGGGAAGTCTCTCGCCAGGTGCTGTCCGGAGTCACATCTCATATACTGACCCAAGCGAGTCCGACAATCTCTCGAAATATGTTCGCGTCTCCCACAGTAATTATAGTGGGGCTTCTTCGTATTATGGTACGGGTCCTGCTCTGTATTGGTACTGCTGTTTCTGAGCTAAAGGATGTCAGATAGGTCCTCCTTATTGTGTCCTGGCCGGTCCCTGCTGTGTCCTTACTGGTCCTTGTTGTATCCTCAGCTGACCTTCTTTTCCTCTGCGGATGGTTTCTTGTAATCTAGCTTCTGTCAGTAACTCAGCATAAGAGATCCGGGACTGTGAGCTTGTGTAATATTGGATCTCCTGAGTCAGTCCACGATAAAACCTCTTAGCCTTAGCCAAGTCATCTAGTATCAAGGCAGTGCCATATTTACTAAGGCGACTAAACTCGGCATCATATTCGTCCAATGTTCTGTTCCCCTACTCTAGGTGAAGAAACTGATCGTACAATGCATCTCTGACGGTGTCGGGGAAGTACTTTCTTTCAAAGCACTCCAAAAACTGTTCCCAAGTCTAGTATGTACCCAACTGGCGCTCCATGGATTCCCACCAGTAATGGGTATTACCATCTAGAAGCGTCCTTACACCTATCATCCATAGGTCAGCAGATAACTGTGATGCTTCCAATAGCTTCTGCGTGTGGGTGATCCAGTTGGTAGTCTCCTCTGGGCTCTCAATGCCTTTGTACGGCCTCAGACCCATCTGTATAAAGTCCTTTACTGAACCAACTCTAGCCCGAGGTACTGGAGCTAGTGCTTGAGCTGGTACAGTAGCCTGTGCAGCCATCCTCTCAAGTGCTACCAGAAATTCTTGTCTCTACTCGGCTGCCTGCTGTCTCTGTTCCTGTATCATCATCTGGAAGAATTAGAACAACTGTGTCTGGCTATCTTGCGATGCTAGAAAAGCTGGAAGGTTCCCAATAGGTGAAGCGGGAAGATCAGATAGAATTGGATTATGAGTCTGTCCATCTGGTCCTGGGAGTCTAGGAATCGTTGAGGTCCCTCCTTGAGTCTGACCATTGACTCCTGAAGGTGTGTCACCATCGGCGGCAGTACATCCATTTTGTATATCCATCTCTCTGCAGGTGATGTACGAAATGATTAGAAGAAGTACATGAATCAAACGGGATGCAAGCATTTAAATATGAAGGATGAGTTTTAGTTAAGCGTGGATGAGATCCTTATAGTCTATTCCTATACGCAGGCTTGTTCGGTACAGTTATGTAACCGAGATAATATATTCCAGACCTGCATGGGCCACCACAAAAATATGTCACGCCCCAGTCCCAAAATATGTAGGGCCAGGAATACGTAACACGCCAGCCGTATGTATACGAACTCCAATAAATGGAAACCATATACACACGTACACTGTACATGAATATCCAATCCACCTATGGTAATATACTATCTCAACAAGTCACACGCAATCTATATCTCATCCACAGCACAAATAAATAGATAAATGAAAATAAATAACCGAATATCAAAGATGAGTATCAAAGTATGATAGTCGGATGGAAATAAATCTACTGCAAATCGACTATACTAAAACTACTAAAGGGAGAAGAGAATAAACTCTAATATAAGAATAAATGTCTCTAAAAGAATAGCAACTAGAATCTCTAAACAGCTGCAATGAATCACATATAATCCGAAGGTAAGACTTCCTCAGTCTGATAAGTATCATCAGGTCCAGTTCCATACTCCTGTGGATACTCCTGGTCATCTACATCTGGAAAGGGACCAGGTCCTCAGAGGAATATAACAAGATACATAATAACATGCCAATAAAATACTGAAATGTAAACTTCCAATGGTCGCCCAACCGTCTAAGTGAATGTAGTTTGAGAACAACTTTCCACCAAGTGGGCTATCTGGCTAAAAATGGGATTAGCATGGTTCTCTTGGAGATCCAGGAGCCTACAAAGCATGTCATCTTTTGAACGGCAGAGGCCGCCTGATAATATATAATATATAGTGGTCATCACCACCCATCGCTCCGGCGGAGCGTCCGGGCGCATAAGGGAAAAAGTATAAAGGAGCCCAAATGCCTTACTTGTTGTTCTTCCTACCCCATGCTCTAAGCATTTCACATCCATGACACGATAATACCTCTAATAACTACCAGGTCTACTAGCATGCAAAGTTTCTATCGGTAGTTATCCCTATCCGTCGTACGACCTATACGTACCAGTGGCCAGCCGAGTACGCAAGTCCGTGTCCTACATATGACTCACACTCGTGTAAGAATAGTATTATGGCCAATAAAATATAAAATGCCTCATGAAAATGGGGTAGTCTCATAAAGTAGGTCCAATGCATATACATAACTAAAAATAGAACACGATGACACCGTCGTTGCACCCAAGTTTCCTTGGACGCGCAATTTATATAACAGTTAAAATATATGAACTAAAATAAACTGAAATAAAACCTGCATGCATCATATGGAATATAAATACAGTACAATGGCATGGTATACTTGCCTGCAAGAGATCTGTATAATGTAGGCGTCCAAATATCCAGGACACGGAATCAGGAACTAATGGCTCCGAACAAACATCTTCGAATGCTGAAATAGACATCACCAACATTTTCGAAATCAGTAAAATAGCTAAAAATCACTACCCTTTCGTCCAATTTGGACACAGGGGCAAAACGGTAATTTTGGGTCAAAGTGGGGTCCACATGTGGTCTACTTTGCACCGAAAAGCGTGCCAAAGATAACTGTCTCTAAATGAAATAAATTATAGGTCAAACAAACTCTAAATGTCAGTACGAACTCAACGGTATGTCCAAATGTGAATTCCGGTGAGCCGAACACAATTTCGTCCAAAAAGTCAACCGTAGGGCCCGCCAATAGGCGACTTGGTCAACTTATCTCAGAATTGCGTAAAAATTGGGTCACAGGACCAGCGCGTTACCATGAGTCTAGTGGCATAAGTTTTGTCGCATTCTGACGAGCGTGCACTAAATGTGCAAGGCTTTTGCAAAAGTTGTGACACGGAGGATTTGCTACGGATACGGGCTGATTCCGACGCGCACACGCGTCCAAATCAGTATCCGTAAAATCTCACACATCCGGGTATACTGTGCGCACCTTTTGGTACACTTGGTATACGATGGGGATGTCCCGTTTGGCGGGGCGCGCTCCGTATCACAAATTTTGGAATTTTGGAAAAGTAGGTTTTCGGGGTATACTAACTTATTTAATTCTACACACAGCAGTTAATAAATTAATATAAATAACAAAATTTAAACTAGGTCAAGTGGTTTTCGTATACCAAAAAGAAAAATTGAATTCAGATCTCTGTGGTGGGAGATACGAATCCGTGAACATAGATAGTTACCGCAGTTTTCTGCGATACCCAAAAGTTGTCATTTTTCGTCAACTTGGACGCTATTTTCGCCTAGGTTTACGTGATGTTCGAGGTCAACTAACACACAAATATGGAAGGGAATTAAGTCGTGAATATATCGGTGAAGACAGGATCGAGTTTGGTCGAGTGAGGAGACGGGAAACTGCACGTGAACACAGGTACATCGCTGTTCAAAATCTGACACGGCGGGGTCGCAGTTGATCGCGGTCACGGCGACGCGGGTGGCTAAGGCTCGGCGGGGTATCTGCGGCGGACGTCCAGACTGGACGGCGGTCGCTAGGGTTTAGATGGGAAGGGATGAATAGAGTTTAGGGTTAGGGTTTGCTGTTGATATATATATATATAAGAGAACGTGAGAGGGGGTTTAAGGGAGCGGGGGAAGAGACCCGCGGCTGCTGCTGCTTGTTTCTCTTCGCGGGTGCGGGTGACTAAGGGCCGGTTAGGATGGGTTATTGGGTTAGGGTTTGGGTAGTAGATCCATTAGGGATAATTCATTTTTTTTCTATTTCTTTTCACTGATTCCTTTTTTATTTCTTTTTCTTTCTTATTCAATTCTAATAATTCTTTTCTATTTTTATTTTAATTAATAAGCACTAAATATATATATATATATATATATATATATATATATATATATATATATATATATATATATATATATATATATATATATATATATACATATATATATATATATATAGAAAAATTCCAAAAATTATATTTGTGCATACCATTATTCTATCAGCAGTCCACGGGATCTCCTACATGGAATAAATTAGAAAAAATTTATAATGGCTCCATAAATCCCCTAAATGCACAAACACCTAAAATAAAAATTAAATAAAATATATTTCCTCAAATTAGCTCATAATTACTATAATTCAATTAAATAATTAATAAAAAAGGTAAATACGGTTTTTAGGATTATGGGTTTTACAAATCCAGATTAAACTTCCATTGATTCGTATCTAACGTGCCCGTACTTTGTACGGCATCTTAAGGAAAATTCTTACGCAGCCACGGCTTGAGATTTTAAAATAATATAGGGTTAATTAGACAACTAAAAGTGGCAGTGATATTGGGAGCAAACGGTATCCCGAGATCATGCTTTTTAATCTTCCTACAGAGATTCATTCTAAGTGCGCTTTAGGCTGGCCACCACAGATACTGTATATCATTTACCTAAGTAGAGTGCAGTATCTGACCTATTATAAATAATGTCGAGCTACTATTTCACTAAAGAAATATTGGAACTGCTAATATCGTAATCTAGCACAGTGGCCCTACGAAAAACTTGTGTAATTCATGAAGTGCCTGTATAATCATTTTATTTGGCTCGGTTGGCTCATGTTCGGCAATGGTGTGATCTGAGGATACCTATTATGCATTATTCTGAGATAATCTCAGACTCCATAATTATCAAGATATACAAGTAATTGGCCGATCTTATTAATTTGACTTGGTTGTGATTGTATTATTCTTTTAGTAGCCTAGGAAAATTGACTATCATTGTGTGATAAATTTAACCATTGTCCTTATTTAGTTGTAGGGTTGGGCCTTTATGCTAGGATATGCCATGAACCTAAGTTACGATGCGAAACCTATATATATATATATATATATATATATATATATATATATATATATATATATATATATTATATTTATTGCTTGAGTTTGTGTTTCTCTATTTCGTACTTTCTTTGTGGTACTTGCTATTTTAGGTCTAATCCCACTTGTTTTGCATTGCTAGATTTCGATCCAACACCCGAGGATCCAATATACTTTTCTTCGACTCATTGTGCGTACCAGGAACATAGCCCCAGAGGATAACGAGTGG
Organism: Iris macrosiphon; assembly: GCA_036927795.1. NCBI lineage: Eukaryota > Viridiplantae > Streptophyta > Magnoliopsida > Asparagales > Iridaceae > Iris > Iris macrosiphon. The sequence goes on along the minus strand of JAYESA010000209.1, from coordinate 216,465 downwards.
GTTTTCTTCTTTCCTGCTCGTTATTGTACATTTTTCTCTTTTGGGCATTTAGCCACCGATACCTGTTAGAAGGAATGTTTGGATATTAGTTCATTTTCATGAATGTATATAAACCAGACTGCAGCTGTAATACTGTCATATATTTTTGTTATTCTACCAGCTTCTTATTTTTTACAGCTAGTCTCCATAATATTTTGATGAAAGCATTTGGGACACCTTATTGCTTTATCATATTTGCTCTATGATTACTGTTTCTTATTTTATTAATTGAGACAGATTTTCGTATGACCCTAAGTGACCTGATTGCAGCATGCACCCCTTGTCTAGTTCCAACCGTAATCGTCATACGACGTATAGTACCATGTATGGGGTAGCTGGTCGTGTTATTCTTCATATTCTGGTACTGGGGCATGACAATACCTACACTCTATCTAACCACTGAACTGTTTCCTGCAACCATATGTTGCTGCTACCTTGGTTGCAATAGCAACTGATGGCAGTGCACTCCCCATCCATACTTGAAATATAGAGTGCAGGCCTCACTGATTCCCCTTGCTATTATTAGTTAACACCACCACCAACATACAATAACAATAATTGAATTCATATTAGTATATAACCATAAAGACACCAACCTCTCTAACTCTCTCTCTCTCTCTCTCTCTCTCTCTCTCTCTCTCTCTATATATATATATATATATATATATATATATATATATATATATATATATATATAAACACAATCTAGTATTTAAGAACATCTATATTAGTATACACTACACACACCCACTAGTGTGGCAATAAGCCAAACACCCAGTATTCCCTATAACAACTTGTTCTGCTCAAGCGGAGATCCTATTGAAATGGTGCTAGTTAGATGACCCGACCCATTTTGCTCAACAAGAAGGCTTACATGAGGCAAAGAATTTTAGACTTGGTCCTTCAGGAGTTTAGACTTAGACTTTCAAAGGCGCGCTTGGAGTATCGCTCAACCGAGGTGAATCATCGCTAAGGTGGGTTGCTATGAAAAATTTGTCTTTGCTTAGCCTGCACAATTAAAAATATGAACGATACATGCTATATCGTTAGGCAATAACCCCTTACATGCTAACTTGTACTTGTTTGCCTTATTTTAATGCTTGTCACTTATATGCATGCCACAAATCATCGCACTTCACTATCTATGATTCGCTCAGTTGAGGCAAGATTGTTCACAAATATAAATCGACTCCCCAAGCTATTAAAATTTAGTATTGATCGAGTATTGCTCCACGAGATGTGATTCTTGCTTTATTGACAAGATGCAATCCCCTGGTTCGGGAACTGCCATGACGACCTAACGGTCCCGAATACTTTCAGGTTCATACTTGCACGGAACGACTATTCGATAGTCTTTCGAAGAACTTAGATTAATGCAAGACATGAATCATGTTACTTGATTGTGGCAAAAAATTATAACAAGCATAGCGAATATGTAAAGCAAGCAAGCATTGCATTTGTTTAAAAGATAAGCATAAGAAAATTTGCAGTGTAGTCTACTTTAGAACATAAGCCTTTACGCTAGTACGGGTCTAAGGGGTAGTGCGAGGAGTGAAACCGTACAGGGGCATATCATACGACATAATCCATTAGACGAGTAGTATAAATAAGTAAAGCAGTGCACTACGAAGAGTATATAATGATATACTCAAAGCATTAGCAGAGTCTAGTTGCATAAAACTAAGGTAGCATGCGAGGGTCTAACTATACGCCAAGTTTTATTTCCATGTTCTAACACAAGCAATACAAGATGGGATTATTCCCTTAGTTACGTACGTTCACTACACCATAAAGGTTAATTTAAAACATTTAACAATTTTGGCTTTGGAACGGTATATAGATGTTCCTTGATCTTGGAAAAATTATTACCCGTTCCAAAGTACTAAAATATTTCTAAAATTAATTTACTATATATTTAAAAAGTTTATTATTTTTTGGAATTAAAGATAAATGTTATTTTTTACCTTTAATCTCACGTACTAATCACATGATGGATAACAAAAATGTTCTATTCATAACTCATTATTTCATTCTAATCCTAGGAGATCGACCCCCATCCTCTCCTACCACCACCCCTACCTCCACCCCTATCACCACCCCCTCTCTGTTGCTCGTCCCCCCAACACCCCTCCCGACGTCGTCCTTTTCCTATCATACAGTCGTTGATCTCCGAGCAGGAGCCACTCTCTTCCACTCTCTCCCCACCGTTGGTTCCTTCTACACCCACCTCTTCATCGGTGTTTTGCACAACATGTCAAATTCTCTCTCTCTCTCTCTCTCTCTCTCTCTCTCTCTCTCTCTCTCTCTTCCCTAATACCCTCTCTCTCTCATTTCATATTCAAAAATCTTATTTCTCTCTCATACGAAATTTTATTAGGGTTATGTATGCATAGGTTATGTTTTATGGTTTTCTTAATTATTGTTGAAATCGCATACATAAATAACTCCAAGATTGAATAGAACTAAAAATCCAAAAAAAACTCCCTAATTAGGGTTTATGTTGGATTGAAAGTCTTTCAGGCCCCCTCAATTTATTCTCTATGTTCTTCCCGAGAGGAAAAAAATCTAGTAACTATGTCGGATTAAATCCATGTTGCCATAATTGATTTTGTTGACTCTAAACGAAAACATCTTCAATCAAAAATTTCTTGATGAATTTAGGTCCAACTTTTTGTACTTATATTCTAAAATAAAATTTTCCCAAAGGGCTTCAGGTTTGATTTTCTACTGGATTCTAGTCAGACTTTAAGTTATTCTAGTCATATATTATGAATAAAAGAATTATTGAGGAACTTTACCTATCATTGTAGTCAAACATCGGATAATGTCTGAGTGCATACTTTCAATTGGCACATTAGTGGTTGTCAATATAGTTCCTTATGGTAGGTTGATTGAAGGTGCTAATTTTGAAGAATGAATGGTGAACTTTTTATGTGTGACATAAAGATGACATAAACTTGTTAGTCACCATTATTCCACTGATCTCAGGGGTCTGATTTAAGCGAAGGTCAAAAATATGTTGGATTGTATTATAAATTTACCTATTGAGTCCAGAATATTTATTTACAAGGATGGCATATGACGTGCGATGGATGTTCTAGTGTTACATGACCCATTTTACAACTTCATGGTTCAATCTTGTAATGTTTGTTAGAGATATTATAATAAAACATTTATTTTATAATTTTTAGTGCATGATTTTATTTGTGTTCATTTGGTTATTGTTCACAATTAGCTTCTGGTCTATATGAATATTGCAAAGTAAGAAGTAATCTTCTCCAGAACCAAACAATCTTTTTAAATTTGGAACAAAATTCATCAAGGCGGGAATCCTTAAATATTGCATATTTTAGTGTGTGAATTTGGAACTAGTTTTATTTTGAGGGCTTATGACTTCTTCAGGAGGTAATCATCATGTTTGCAACAAAGATCTTTGTAAATGATTTTATTGACCAAATGATCAAACTTTAATTTTTTATAATCTCCACTAGTTTAGTTTGAGGTAGTCCCTCATGGTTTGATCATGGCGAAATCCCTGCACCCGAAAGAATTCCGTAAGTGAATGGCTTTTTTTGATATTTTTCAAAAGGACAAGTTTTTGTTCTTCCATAGATATATTATCTATAAACTGAGGTAGAACTTCTCTTTACAAACATGGATGTTCCTCCTGGTGCCCGATTTGATCCATTTTGTCCCCCAAGTGTTCAAGGTTCGAGCCTAAGCATTTTATCATATAAAAACCTTTCCTGATATTAGTTATTTTTTAAAATATAAGTTTTTCTTTATTAACATGCACCATAATAGCATGGTTTTCGTGTTCACAATTTTGTATCTATTTTCAAGTTCATAAAAGGATATTAAACTTTTGAGAAAAAGGATAGCTAATGAATCATTTTGGTTTTCCTCGTACGCCAATTTCGATAAAGTTGTCTTGTCCATTATTCAAGCTTTCCATATACAATACACCATAGCTTCAGGTAGTTATCCAGAAGAAGTATATGGTTATTTATTCCACGACCTCTTTGATTTGGTGCTGCCAAGATGATAAGGTCATTTCTCTTTAATCTACTTGACTTATGCCTTTTATTTTATTTGGTACAAGACTTTCTTGTTAAGTTAAGTTGCCTAATATATCAAACATGCTTCATGAACTCATCTTGAGATAAATTTCACTACATACCACTGGTACTTTAAATACTTGTTCTTCTTATCATGATAAGAGCGAGCACTTGAATAATTGCTTTTAAAGAATAAATTTTGCTTTTTGGCTTATACCAGCCAAGTGTTCATTCAGGCAACAAGATGACGAGTTGGATGAGTTTAAATGTTTAGAGAATTGGAGATGTAGGGATCACAATACATGAAGAGCTTACAAGATATGTAATATCTGTAGAATAATTATTTAAGTAATATTTATACCAGGGTAAATTTTGTGGTTATGGTTGTGATCTTTATGTTATCCATGTCGGTGATGATGTTGCACATGTTAAAGATGTTGCGACAACTCTAAAACGTCGCCTTGTTCAAGAATTCTTATTGTAGATGGCACGCATAATAAGCTTACATCTGAATTTATTTTCTTATTATTCCCTATAACATTTTTACACTCAATTACCTCTTTGATAATTGATCTTTGAGTCACTTTAACAAAGAAATTATTACATGTTGCTTCAAGGTTTTCCCTCTATTAACTCTTGGATAATAAAAAAAATCTGTCAATCATTTTTATGACATTTGGCTCAATTTCTCATTATATCATCAATTACAGTCATTAATTATTTAGAGTTCTTTTTATATGATAACATTTTTATGTTTTCTTTGAGGGTCTACCTGGGGTGACTCAGTTACCTGAAATTTAAAAAATATGAAGTTTAGGGAACACTTGGAAATGAGAAACAAGGAACAATTCTAGCTGAAGCAGAGTGTAATAGAATTTATTACTATAATGTTGATCTCAAAGTTGATTACACTCAATTTTTTCACAATGCTAGAAGCAAAGTAAGCTGTTATGTTTCTTATTCTTTGTATGCATTAGATTTTTCACCAAACACTAAAGAATTTCTGATGTTTGGAGTAATTATTTTAAAATATCGCTTAGGCTTGAACATAAGATATTTTGCTTTCAAATTTCTTTCATGGTGCTCTTTCTATTGCAGCCTGTGTATAATAAGGATGATTTCTTTGACACAATTTATGTACTTTTCTAAAGCGAGGGGCATGGAATAGATGGAGTAAGTTCTCGGAGCGAATAAAGGAGAACACAGAGGTGGGGAGATTAACAACTTAAAGTTCCTATTTGTATTTTTTTAATTAATCTTATGTTTTACTTGTAGACTTTTGATGAGTTTTAGCAGAGGCATATTCTGGGTTGTGGGCATCATGAGACTCACTGCCACGATGTCAATCACTTTAATAGCCAAAATGATAATTATGTTATATCATATCATTCATTTGAGTTGTACATTTGATAGATTCATTATTATTTCAATTACAGAAAATTCACTACAGGGGAATGAGCTGAGAGCGCTTCCCTCTCTTGTTGGGTACCACTGTGCAGCTGATACATAGGTATGTTTGCGGTAGATTACTGCAAATTAGGAAGATAAAGAGATATATAGTTGAGTATTGGATTCCTGAATGTGAAATAATAAATTTATTTAGTTTACATGTACAATAACTAGCATTAAGCTTGTTTATTTGGTGTGTCCATGTTTCAATAGTTTGTATGTCTATCTATCTATCTATCTATCTATCTATCTATCTAACCTTGGTATTAATTGGATGCTACTATGAATGGCCTACAGAGTCTCAGACGCTTTCGGTGGTTCCTTCCTTAATTGTGTATATCCTATTACGACTTGGGGTAATTTCCTTCCATAATTGTGTATTTTGTCGATATTATCTATATGTTTGTTAGTATGGCTTTGTCGTTTATGATTATTCCACTTGTTGATTTCAAATATCAGGGTCCTGGGCATGCATGAAACATTTCTTCCTTGGAAACAAAGGTAAAAGTTTCTAATAATGTCTTTCTTTGATACTTTGGTAATTTATATAAGCAATATTTTGCTTTTGATATTTTATTAGCATATCATATCATATCAAATACCATAACTGAAAGGTACTTTTTGTACTTTTCAATTAGAATAATTCAAGTAAATTAGGTGTCCACATGATGGCCTACTTGTTTTGTCATTTTTGCTATAATGAACTATGGACTAGTCTTTGTTGTTTCTTATTTTTTTTGTTGTAGAAAAATCAAAAGTTAGCTAGTAATAATGGTGATACTGTCAATATGATCTTTATGAGGAAACTGAAACTACTTGCTCATTGTACTGCATGTAGGAAAGAGCACATTCTTTTGTAATGATACACATCAAACTTTCTTCCAGACTTAGTAATGGATATTAAAACTGAAATCTAGATAAGCTGTTTTACTGTCTATTTCTTTTATCGCATAAAGGATGCCTTAAAATTTCCTCTATGTTTTATCCTCTTAACTGTTTGGTGTCCAAGTTTCATAGTATTCTTCTCAGAAGGCGGCATAATTGATGGCTGAATTTTCTTTCCATCAGTAAAAATTTTGGCTAGCCCATTTCTTCGTATTGCTGGATGCCATATAAAATCCTTGTACAGTAAATTTGGGGACGAGATGATAACATTATGGTGATTTGTCCACTTAGTATACTTATTTGCCTAGACTAAATATCAAAGTGTATAGAAATGCTATTAACTAGAAGAATAAAATTATTTAATTGCTTTAATATAAATAGTAAGTGACTACAACTTTAGTACTCAAATTGCAAGCTGTAAGTGTTGATGTTCTACACTGCTATTATGCTCATCGGGAGGAGAATTAAAATTTAAACATATATTATCGATAGAATAAATTTTCTGATCCCGTTTATTAATCAAAGCTTATTTGAAGTTTTGTTTGAAATTTGTACTACATGAGCCTACCATAATGCATCATTTCCATTTTAATTTTATTTATTCTTAGCATGGCCTAAAACTATTATTTTGGATATTTACAATTTTCATTCTTAGTTTTAATGGATCTCAATGCTCAATTTTATTATCATCAAATTAACCCTTACACAACTTCTTGACAAAGACAATACATAATGTTATGCTACTCCTTTTTGTAGGCCTCAGTTAGTACTACTATCAGATTTCTTGGTACTTTTTATCACTGGAACTGTTGCAGCCTTTTACACTACCAAATGCACAGGGTTTTCTTGTTCCTAAAGTGACGTAGCTTAGTTTTTTTTCTCTCCTTCCTTTGGTGTGTTGTACTTAAATTTCTTTTTCCATTTCTAGAAAGGCACTTCCTCCAAGATGTTTGGAGCTAGTTTTATTGGCCACATGACTCGTTGAAGGTTTCTTTTGTTTCAATTTGTTTCGTGTGTTGTACTTCAATTTGTATACTTTTGATAACATTTTATATAAAAAAATTCTTGTATATGTTATTAGTTGCTTATTATTAAATTTGGTTATTTTGGTTTGTTTAATGGAGCACTTGGATGTTGATTCGGAAAATGTGTAAAAATATTGCTCTATCATGTATTTCAGTTTAAGAATCATTAGAATTATGGTTCAAACTAAAAATTTATGGTTCAAACTAAAATTGCAACCCCAAATTGAAATTATAAAAAATACACATGAATGCTAATAAAGTATTTCAAAACAAGTCGCATGAATAATGGAAAAGTGTGTTATAAATTATATTTGGGAACATATCCAAAGTGTTTCAAAATGATATATAGAAATGTTTTAAGGGTGTTCCAGAAATAATTTAGGAACACATTCTATGTGTACCAAAATATAATTTTAGAAACATTTAAAAATTGTTCCAAACTAAATTTAGGAACGTTTTGTAACCGTCCCAAAAATTAAAATACCACTTTTAGGAACGGTTATGATATATTCCTAAAAATATTATGAACATATAAAAACTGTTCCTAAATTGCTATTTTGATGTAGTGGTTGTATTCTTTATTAGCATGCAAAGGGTTATCGCCTAGCGATCTAGCATGTATCGTTCATATTTTTAAGTGTACAGGCTAAGCAAATGCAACTTTATCGTAGCCACCCACCTTAGCGATGATTCACCTCGGTTGAGTGATACTCTGAGCGCGCCTTTGAAAGTCCAAGTCTGAACTTCTTAAGGCCCAAGTCTAAAATCCTTTGCCTCATGCAAGCCTTCTTGCTTAGCAAAGCGGGTCGGGTCATCGCACTAGCGACATTTGAATCAGCTCTTTGCTTGAGCGGAATGGGTCGTTATACTATACACCACTCAGAACAAGTCTCATTCTCAAGACTTCCTGAGAACAAAATATTCTATTGTATACTATTAAATCTATCTCAAGCATAACAATTTGTGTCGCGTGTGTGCTGGGTCTGTCTCGTTGAATGACACTATCATTCAATCCAAGCTCTGACTCAGTCTCTACTACGCCTTAGGGCAGAACATATATCTCTTAACATGGGGTACATTATTATCCATCTTGAATGGAAATCTAAGGATGAGGAAAACTCATCCAAATTGTTATACTCATCCATGCGAATCCAATATATTCACTTGCACTAGCATTCGAGATTAGCATATCGCGAGTCTGGATCGTGCACATATTCAAGGTATCCCTCAAATATATGCATGTCAACAAACTTAGCAATAGCGAAGCCTTTGCACTCGAGTTCAACATATCACTGAGTCTTGGATTGTGCACACATTCACGGCATCCCTCAAACATATGCATTCAATCAAACTTAGTGATATTAAAGTCAGATAAGCTACTTGCGAAAATCTCAAGCGTTCTCGTCTTATGAATCATAATGATACCTCAAACAGGGTTAAAATAAAATCTAAGTCATTCTAATCCGATTCAAACCAAACATTGTACTACAGTCATGAACGATCTATCCGATCTATGCCATAAAATTGATCATAAGGCAAGACTAGAAAGATAACTTAATAGATTGTGCACATAAACTATATACCGTGTTTGAATTTGTCGCGTAGGCGAGAAACCTCCCCACCAGTGCATCATGTACTGGTAATTCACCAGATTATTTATAGGGTACGGAAGAACTTTGTTCGGTGCAGACACCCCTCGGGCGCGCTAAGGCATAGAGTTCTCTCTGAAGCCTTAAAGTGGTGCATCCAGAGCTGAAGTACGTATACAAGACATAATATTAGAATATTGTCTATGTATCATTCTATATTATAAGGCACTTGGCACATTTTATTGTTTCAAAAGAGAGGACTTGAGCGACTTGTAATCTCGGCCTATAACTATTTGTAATAGTGATTCAATATCAATAAAGTGCTTATTTTGCATATATAATTATGTTCATTTCAATGCTTCCGTTATAACGACTCTGTGAACTTTTTCTAAAATGCCTGTTCGTTTCTATTCTGCTGCATTCACACTATCTGTACGAATTTATGACTTAGTTATTTTATCACTTGTTCGATCCATGGCATTGTACAGGTGCAGCTTGTGCTCGTACGATATCACGTCCAGATGAGAATGATCGTCCAGATAAGAATGATTAGCACTTATATAGAGTCAACAATATCGAACTGGTAGAATTAAAGAAGAAAATAGAATGAGTTGCAAGACAAAAGCTTCATCATATCTAGTTCATAACCATGGGGTGCTCCGACATTGTTTGTACTGAAGAAGGATGGGACGGTACGCATGTGTATCAACTACCTGGATCTAAACAATCTCACTATCAAGAATAAATACCTGCTGTCGAGGATTAATGATCTCTTCGATCAGTTGAGTGGAGCGAAGGTATTTTCGAAGATAGACTTGAGGTCGGGTTACCACAGGTAAAAGTGAAGAAGGAGGATATTCTGAAGACAAATTTTCACACTCGGGATGGCCAGTTTGAGTTTATGGTGATGTCGTTTGGGTTGACCAATGCCCTGGTGGTATTCATGAATATGATGAACAAGGTGTTCCACCAGTATCTTGATAAATTTGTGGTGGTATTTATTGATGATATTCTGGTATATTTAAAGACCCCAAAGGAGCATGAGGAGCACCTGAGAATAGTTTTGGAGACTCTCAAGAAGGAGAAGCTTTATGGCAAGATTTCGAAGTGTGAGTTCTTTCTTGACAAGGATGAATTCATTGGTTATGTGATTACAGGTGAAAGGATCTCAGTGGACCCAAAGAAGATTTCAGTAGTGGAGTCGTGGGCTACTCCAAGTTCAGTGTTAGAGATCCAAAGTTTTATAGGACTAGCAGGTTATTATCGGAGATTTGTACAGGACTTCTCCAGGATTGTGTAGCCGATGAGTAGATTGACTAGGAAGGATGTGGAGATGTCTGGACAGAGGAGTGTCAGGCCTCTTTTGAGGAGCTGAAGAAGAGATTGACGACAGCACCAATATTGACGTTGCCATCGGGATTTAGTGGATTCACTATTTATAGTGATGCTTCAGGGTAGGGTTTGGGTTGTATCTTGTAGCAGAATGGGAAGGTGATTGCTTATGCTTCCAGGCAATTACGTCCTAATGAGAAGAATTAGCCTACCCACAATTTGGAGTTGGCAGCGGTTATTTTTGCTCTAAAGCTGTGGAAATACTATTTATACGGAGAGTATATGGAGATCTTCACTGACCACAAGAGCTTGAAGTATATATTTACATAGAAAGAGCTAAACATTAGGCAGCGATGGTGGTTGGAATTTATAAAGGACTTTGACATACCATTGTAGTACCATCCATGAAAGGCCAATATAGTCACTAATACCTTGAGCAGGTATCCAGTGGCTATGTACTTGACTACTGACATGCATTTATTGGTCGATATTGAGAGCTTAGGTATTGAGGTGTTGGTACCTGGTGTCAAGATGCAGATGTGGGGATTGCAGATACATTCTGAGCTGATAGACAGGATCCGAGCTACGTAGTATGACGATGAGTCCCTAAGGAGCATCAGAATACAGGTTCAAATGGGAATATCTGAGGACCCTACTATTACTGAGGATGAATAACTACGGTTCGGTACCAGGTTGTGTGTGCCAAGTGGGACATTGCACGAGGAGGTTCTTCAGGAGGCACATCGATAGCAGTAATCTATACTTCCATGTGCCAACAAGATATATAGAGATCTGAGGGAGCTGTAAAATCCCTCACCCAAAAAAAGGTATTTTGTGTGTATTCTATATTTATTGTGTTTATTTAGATTATTTTAAATATCAAGTTAAATCCAATTATTGCTTTAGGATACTTCACCGTATTTTGAACATTAATGACATAGGACGACCCCAAAATCCATATTGTCCTTCGTAGGAAGTAGCCTACACTGGAGACACTACCCATAGGATCTTCGTGTGGCACAAAATTCGATCATTTAGTATTAGTATGACACTAGTGTAACAACCATAGTTTATTGTATTTAATATTTATATATTATATATATAATTTATTTATGGTTATTTTTTAATCTAAACTTTCTTTAATTAGCAACCCATAATTAAATTGCCACCATGATATTTCTACGCCAATCAAATCTAGGCAATATTTTTAAAAAAAAATTGAATATTATTCACCATTATCATTATCCCTTTAGAATCCCAATCAAATCTCCATTATAATTGCTATTGGATAAGATTGACTAATTAGTTACTAACAACCAAATTAAGAAACCTCCAAATTAGGAAAGCACCTAATCTATTCCCATGGCCGACCCCTCTCCCCATCATATATAACCCTAATAAATAAAATTCTCCTCTTCACCTCCTCCCTCTTGCCGACCCCATCTTCAAGACCGTCGACCCCCCCCCCCCCTTCAAGTGGACACCCTCAACCACCTCCTCCATCTAAGAACCCTAGTACATCCTCCTTCTACTTCTAGTAGTTTTCTTTAATCCTTCTCTCCTTCTTTCTTCAGTCTTTTATTTTATATGAATCCAATATATATATATATATATATATATATATATATATATATATATATATATTGACCTGTATGTGTGGTGATGATTAAACTCTATTATTTTATTTTGAAGAATTCGTACAACCCAAGAACCCTAATTTTGATGTATAATCCATAAGTTTTATACATGTACCAAACCTTCCATGAAATTTTATTTAATTCTTGTTAATAAATTATAAAGATATTATTAATATGAATTAAATAAAGTTTTTATTATTAATTTTAGAATTATTAATAGGTATTAAATTAGGGTTTTGAGCATGTTTTATGTTTAGTTTCGACCTAGTTTTGTTGTATGCATGTTGGAAACCTTGAGACCTTGTTAGGACTTAATCGTAGATAGAAAATCCTAATTTTTTTGGTGAATAACTATTTTTCCAGAAATTATATATTCTGAACTTATGTTAAATAAATATTATTTTGATGTCTTTAAATGTTAGAAAACTAATGTACCATCCCTTGACATGCCTACTAGCAAGGCTTGTTGCCAATCCTAATAGGATCAACTTGTAGATGGTAAAGCCTAATTAATTTTGTCAAAAAGAAAATTATATTTATTATATTTAATACTCATTTTTACAAAATATAATCATATTTTATTTTTAATTAAAAAAATTAGGATTCTAGGTGTTTTAAGTAACAAGTTGACCTCGTTTTGACAAAACTTGACCACAACAGTTTCAGACTTAACCCTCGATCATAAACCCTTATTTGAGCATTTAAATTTATATTATTATATTTTAATTCTAATTTACTATTATTTATTCCAGATTTATCTATTTATTAAAAATTAATTTTTTGTGACTAGTAGGTAACTAGTTATGACCAAGTTTTGGTTTCTACTTGGTTTTGGACTCATAGAATTTATAGGAGATGACACTATCACTAAAAACCCTATTTTTCAATAAAATTCTAGAATTAATAGTTTTTAATAATTAATTTTTTAAAATTATTTTTTTGTAATATTTTATGACAAGTAATAGTTGGTGTGTAACTACTTGCATGTACAAACCAATATAGAATTAATAAATAGATAATAACCTAATTAAACTAGAAATAAGAGTCTAATTAATGTAATAATTAATTGGTAGGTGTTCGAGACGTTCCTGTGGAGTGCTCCGGACCAGATTTGTTGTGCTCGCATCTTGGCTTGGAAGGCAAGTACACCTTGCTTGATTGTATTGTTCAGTTTATATATGCCTAGTTTTTATTTGCTAGTTGTATGCACGCTCCTTAGAGTAGCAGACTTACCTGGTATATTATTGTCACACCCCAGTCCCAAAATATGTAGGACTAGGACACGTAAGCATGCCAGTTGTATGGATATGGCAACTCTAATATATGGAAACCAAAATCCACACGTACGCTGTAATATGAATATCAAATCCACAAGTGGTATAAATATCTTATAAGTCACAGGGTATAATCTAAATCTCATCCACAGAAAATCAAATATAAATAATTAACCAGTATCTATGAAACTAGATTGTAATAAGAAGTATTTAAGGATGATAGTTGGATGGAAACAAATCCACTACCAACTCGAATGTAAGAGCAAATATAATATAAGTACAACACAACAAACACCATATAAGAATACCAGCTAACAATCATGGCTCAAAAAGAAGGCATCCTCGAAATATATGTAACCATCCGAATCTGCGCTCCTGCGAATACTCAAGAACAGATACACCTGGAAGGGCCAGGTCCTCAGAGGGACATAACAAGATACATAAAAACATACCAATAAAGTACTAAAATAAATATCCAATGGTCGCATAACCGTCTAAGTGAATGCAGTTAAGAACAACTTTCCCCACAAGTGAGCTATCTAGCTGAAAACTGGGATTTGGCATGGTTCACTATTGGAGATCCAGGGGCCAAAAAGGCACGTCGTCTTTTGAATGACGGAGGCCCGCCTGATAATATATAATATATAGTGGTCATCATCACCCGTATCTCCGGCGGAGAATCCGGGTGCACAATAAAAAAAGTGCAAAGGAGCTCAAATGCGGTACTTGTTGTTCTTCCCAACCCATGCTCTAGGCATGTCACATCCATGACACAATTTGGTTCATAGCCTATTCTTAGTACCCTAGCCCAATCCTGCAACCAAATAAGGACAAGGATGGGACCATCATACTACAATAAGCTATGTCCATGGACCTCTAATAACTGCTAAGTCTTCTAGCATACAAAGTTTTTATTAGCAGTTATCCCTACCGCATGGCCCATACGTACAGGAGGCCAGACCTGTTCCGCAGTTCGTGATCTATATGAGACTCACACTCATGTAACAACTGTGTCACGGCCAATGAACCTAATTATGCTACATGATAATGGGGTAGTCTCATAAACAAGGTCAATGCAAATACATAAATAAAAATATATCGCGACGACACCGTCGCGCTCATTTTATATAACAGTTAAAATAATTAAACTACATAAACAGAAAATAAAGATGAATGCAACATATGGAAAATAAATAACAGTAAAATAGCAAGGTATACTTGCCTGCTATGAAAAAGAATGAAGTTCCAACTCAAGGCGTCGTCCGATCTACCCGTCACATAAATTAAACAAGTTAGATTACAAAAATGGGTGAATAGGTTCCTCCATGTTAATCTATTTTAATTCTGAATACAATAACCTAAAATATTATTTAATCTTATTATAATCAGATTTTATGGTTAAACTCTAATTTTGGTCCAAATAAAGTCAAATTTATGGATTTGTGATCCGTGGCACGCAAATCGAGGCGATCCGTTGACCAAAAAGTCAACCAACTCAAATCCTAGATTTGTGTGTGGAATCCTATATATTTCAACGCTACATGAACGCTAGAATTGATAGTTTAATAAAATCACAAGTCGGTAAAGAGTTATGGCTACAAGGGCGCACAGATGACTAAAAAAATAAAATTACAAGTCGGTGGTTTCCTATTTACGTCTATGTTGCACAAATTTTACAGTAGATTAAACTTTCATATTAAATTATAAAAAAATAATTTTATGTAAGTTCATCATGTCAGATTTTCGAAATTTCAAACGGCTCATAATTCCGAGTTCAGGATCTCCCGAAATCTCAAAAATACAAAAATGCGTCTGATTTCGGACAACTGGCACTTTCGGAATATTCTGGAAAATAGGATCTGAAATTATTAAAATAATTTATATATTCAGAAAACTAACCATGATATGGTTCTAACAAAAAAAATGGGAGCGCGTTTGGAGTCCGTAGCTAGGAGATTTTGTCTTTTTAAGTCGTCATAACTACTAGAAAATGAGGCTGAATTTATGACGAATTTTGACTGTTTTTGGACGAAAAAGATAGGAGTTTGGGGAAGAAAAATATGTAATATGAGTTTATTTCATAACTCTAATAGATATTTATAATGGTGGAGACTATTTAATTGAATATGATTAGGATTGTCTAATTTGGATATGATTAGGATCAGTTTAAATAAGGATAAGATATGCATGAAGTTGCTTTCCTAGTAGGCTCAGGATTTGAATTAATTTAAAAAATAGAGTTTGAGGTTATCTCAATAATTTATAATCTTAAATAAAATTAAAGATAATGCAAATAATTTATATATAATCTTATTAATATATATTAACACTAAATTAGCATCTACCTAATATTAATACTATATATATCCAAATAAATCCTAAATAATTTTAAAAATCTAAATAAATTTCTTAAAATTCTAAATAAATTACAAAAAAATATAATTAAATATTTTAACCTAAAATAAATATTTGGTAGGAACAATATGCAAGTATGGTCTCATAGTAAATCATGAAAGTCCTAAAAATTTAGGTTCCCTATGTTTTAATTACCTAAAAATTCTAGAAAAATCTCTAAAAATCTAAAATAGCCTAAAAATGATTCTAAATAAATATTTATATAAGTAAATATACTAAAAAATTTATTTTCTAATTAACTAATAGAATATTCTAAAGAAATTCAACATCTATAATAATTATAATAATATAAAATATACACAAAATACCGATTTTGGGTGAGGGGATTTACAATCTACCCAACTTAAAATAATTTCATCCTCGAAATTAAAATAAGACATAATTTGTTAAATCCTTCACATTCGTATATAAGGCACGTCAATTGCAATCTCTTACAAAAATTTAAATAACAAAATCTATTCAAATCTATCGCGATCACTTCAAAATTAAGATAATCACTGTTCAAATCAAAATTCAACCTATTGTAATCTCTTCTCACTTTTCTAAATCATCAATATCCAAATTTAAATTGAATCCATATAACATCTTCAAGATTTAAATAATTTCATATCAAATTTTGACATCACGATCTCCAACTATCATAATCTCCTTTAGAAAATAATTATAATCAAACATTATTCCTATTTTCAACTTATGAATTTTGTACTCTTCAAATTTTTAAATTCAATTCACATCCTCAATATATCTAATAGGCAATCCAACAATCAAATTTTTAACCCTTAAATCAAATCATCAAATTGTAAGAAAAATTTAAATTCAATCCACCAATGTTCAAGTCTGAAATTCTATATTTATCCTCAAAATTCAAATTGATGATTTACCTTCAATATTCAAATTTTAAATCATGTACTCAAAGTATAAATGTTTGGTCCGATATATCAAGATTTAAAAAATTCGTTAGATCTTCATCATCGTAATCCTTCTTTTTAAAATTTCCTCAAAATTAAAGTGACTTGAATCTCCCAATCTAATCTTGTTTGATCACAATCTGAAAGAATTTAATCTCAATTTAACGATGCGACTTCTACCCCAGTTAGAATTTATCCATCTATCATATAAGGCTATATACTTTAAGAAAAATATTCCTTAATTTATTTACTCATACCATTCAATCCTCAAACTTCACGCCGATTATATCATATATGATATGCCTTTAATTACAAAAGAATAATCCTCAAGTATGTGATCGGTCTATGGGGTATATCTAGTACTCTCTGTGTATCAAACTTATACCAAGCACGAGGTTTTGTCTTTCCAAAATAAAGGAAGACGAAGATTAATAATAAAGAGTTCAAGGGAGAGGTAATAGAATAGAAGTATCAGGATCAAGGCTTTTAAAGAATTCAAATGGAAATTGTCAAGGCAGTTGTGGATTAAAATCCTATTTTGGTAATTCTTATTCACATGCTCATATCGGTACAATTATGTAACTAATATGATATGCTCAGACATATCTAGAGGGCAAGTACATTCGTCTATTAATCACTATATATCTTAACCCACGTAAAGTAGTATTACGAAGGACGAACCAAGCGCACTAAGGTTAGCTAGACCCTAATACACTGATTCTAAAATATATTATTGTGGGCCCCCCAATAATACATATGTCATGAACAAGCTCGATAAGAAATAAGCTTGCAAAAACTAGGCTATAATAGCAGCCTAAGTCAAGGTAGTACAACAAATATAAATACGCTGGATTATGATAAAAGAAGGTACATAATAACTCAAGTTTCACAAAAAGATAAGACTCTATAATCTCTACAGTTATCATACTAATTCCTTGTCTAAGTCGATAGTCGACAAAGTAGGGTTATAGCCTCTAAGTTCTACAGTCTGAATAAGCACTGTCGTCTTAAGCTAGCATACAGTTAATGTCGTTCAGTTACACTTCAATAATAGGTCAAAAGACTATGGAACACTATGTTGTGAGGTATACTACCTAACTTATAACAATTGAACTACTATTGTAATTATCTTAAGGATACCGTAGAAGCTCTTGTTAAGGTCTACGAGAAGGGGTCTTAGTACTTATTAGGGTATCCTCCTATATTACATAGGTGATAGTCGTCTTAAGTCTTAGTCATAGTGCTTATAGAACAAGTGTCAATAGTAAGAATAGAAAGTTATTGGCCTTCAAGGGGAAAGGGGATATAACTCATATCGAGGTGGGGGTACATGCTACGCAATTTAAAACTAAGGGATAATCACCAGATCATAATCTACAAGAATAACTTAAACCATCAAGTTCTAACTACTAAGCACACAATTTCAAAATTTAACATTAACAACTATAATCCTAGCAAATATATGTCCTTAACACAGAATAAAATCACCTGGTCTACAATCAGAAGTGTCAGATGGCACAAGTTGAAAGATGAAGAGAAAAAACGTAATTAGTCGTCGCACAATAACGAGCACTATGGTCGCAGAGGAACAATATATGAAATTAAGATAGAGGGCTCTAGATAGCATCATGGTTCTCTAAGGGAAAGTGGTATGCTAGTTGCTATGTTCAAGGTATGATCAAGGAAGATGTTATATTTATTTCTCTTGGCTTCTTAAGGTGCTGTCTACTAATAATAAGACAATGATCTAAGTTTATAGTTCTCCAATACTATCTAACTATGAAGGTTAGGTTCAGTCCTAATTTTTAATTTTTGGGTTTCTATTGGTTCCTCAATACTAGGGTCAAAAAAATGGTAAAACTTCTAGCTACTCTAGTACTGTCTATACTACTCTCAAGTCTTCATAATACATCAAGGGGTAATAGTAAACCAATCTATAGATAAGAAATTCTAGAGTTCACTAGATATTCTAAACTTAGTGGTGTGTCAACACTCTAGTTGTACTCTTAATAGGAAGGTTACCCTAATTATCATCTAACAACATGGACTTTTATATTCTAGGAGGAGGATATATTCTAGAAAATATTTGGGAAGCACATGAATCAAGCAGGATATAATTATTCAAATAGAACAGATTGGAAGGACGCAAGTCATAGTCAATAGTGGATGAGATCCTATATTCTAATCCTATTTGCAGGCTTTTTCGGTACAGTAACGTAACCGAGACAATATGCTCTCGACCTGCATGGGCCACCACAATTATGAAGGTATATGGTATCTTCGGACCTGACACTTGTTCATCACGTGCACTGAGTGAGAGAGTGCATGGACAAGCGTATCGATCGTATATCGATACGTGAGTTTGCACCTTGTATTAGTAGTTGGTGTTAGTTTAGTTTCTAGATTTTTATTGACATTGTTGCACTATGTCTGCACCGTGTATACGGTTCGGATACATTGGGAAAGAAGAATCTACTAGTGAGCGTATGAGATTTTTGTTTCTTATTGTGTATATGGTGTGACTGGCGTACACTCGAGTGCATTTAACATAGATAGTTTAGTTACCCTATTTATTGTTTACTGTTTTACTTTCGTACATGTCAATTTCTTGTGTACTTGTTACGTCCCTCTGAGGATCTGTCACCTTTTCCAGATCCAGATGAGCACTTGTACCCGACGTACGACAGAGTTGGAGATTTTGCAGACGAGGACTTTGAGATGGAGCCATACGAGTTTTCTTGAGCATTCATGGTGTCTCGGGTGTCTTTATCTAGTTAACTGATGCGGAACCATTTCTTTATTGCTTAGTTTTATTCTTTCATTATTCTTTTGTACTTATTTGGTTGATTTTTCTCCAATAGATTTTATTTTGTATTTGATTTTGAGACTTATTTATTCATTCAGTTCTTACTCTATGATATTTGTGGATAAGACTAGATTTTATCGGCCTGTGATACTGTGACTTAGATATATTTTACAGCGTGCTATGACTGGTTAGGTACATTAAATTAGATTCCTATACTTGTTTGTACAGCTGGCATGTGTACGTATACCTAGTCCTACGTATTGTGGGACTGGGGCAGGACATTTTTTAGTGGTGTTCCATGCAGGTCAAGAGTATATTATCTCGATTATGTTACTATACCGAGTAAGCCAACAAATAGGATTAGAGTATAGGATATCATCCACATATTTTACTTCCCTCTTTATTTCCATTCTGAATTCTTGAACTCACCTACCTTCTTTAACCTTCGAAATTGTACTCGCTTAATTCTCTTGACATCGGTATCCTTGTTTTCTCACCTCTTCCTATTTAATATATTTCCCTAATAGATCCTTGAGTATAGCCTTCTGCTAGAATATAGAAATTCTTGTTGTTAAGGTTAGAAGATAATGATGATAACATACCTACTAAGAAAAACAAAATTTGAAGCTCCTAAAGGTTTAGCATACCTAATGAACCCTAGCATCCAACGTTTATAAATTGATTGACCATCATCCCTTGCTATATTTAGGAATGACTTGAGAGTAGTATAAATACTACTAGGGTTAGTTAAAAATTTGACCATATTGTTTGACCATAGTATTGAAGAACCAATAGAAATTCAAGGTTGAATATTATGACTAAACCTAACTTTCATAGAATGATAATGTAAGAGGACTATAAATTTAGATTCTTGTCTTAATATTAGCAGAGCAGTACCTTAGAAAACTAAGACGATTGAACCAATACCTTAGTAAGAGTAAGGGTACTCTACCTTCAGCTTAGTAGATTCCCTAGAATCTATTATCATCGTTAAGTCATACTTGAGTCTCCATGAGTCACCGACCGTGTAATCTTATCCAACTATCTATATACTTTTCTATCTTGAGTCAATCCCTCCCTTCATCATAGATCAATTGTCATAGCCCTTTACCCAAATAAAATCTATTGAATGATTAGAATATTTCCCTCGATCATACCTCGAACACAGAGACTAGCATACCACATTCCCTT
Source organism: Iris macrosiphon (assembly GCA_036927795.1). Taxonomy (NCBI): domain Eukaryota; kingdom Viridiplantae; phylum Streptophyta; class Magnoliopsida; order Asparagales; family Iridaceae; genus Iris; species Iris macrosiphon. The sequence goes on along the minus strand of JAYESA010000209.1, from coordinate 195,857 downwards.
AGGAAATTATGATATTATCAAGAGTCTCTTTATTTACTTTTATATCTTATTTTTTTGAAACCTTAACGCTTGCTATTTGTGTGATGACTAAAATTTTCCTTCATCTTTCAAATCGTGCCACGTCCGTTGAATCCAATACTATTGAATATTTTCTTCTTCCAATCATTTCACTTCTTGAGACATACTCATTATTCTTCTACGTAACTGTCATAATCTTGTTCCATAACTGTTTAGCTTAAACGATGATGAAAATTAGATCGTGCTACCTTACCCTTATAATTGTAGGCCAAGTGATTCTTTTTATGTTAGGATATATAGTTTGTAGGATTGTAGTTTGTTAATCATGAATTTTAAATTTTGTGCTTAGTAGGTAGAACTTGATAGTTTGAGCTGTTCATTTAGATTATGATTATCCTTTAGTTTCAAATCAAGTAATCTGTTCCACATATCTCAATACAGGTCATATCTTCTCTCACTTAAGAGCCAGTAACTTCTCCATTCTTAATATTAATAATTTTATTCTATAAGTACTATGATTAAAACTTAAGAAGATCATTACCTATAGAGTTTTATAATGCAATAAGATACCCTAATAAGTATCAAGATCTTTTCCTCGTATACCCCAACAAGTATTTCTACTTTATTTACAAGAACAAGGTTATTTTATAGAATTTCCTAAGGCAGTTACAGTAATAGTTAAATCTTTGTAAGTTGGGTAGCGTGCCTTATAGCATAAAATCTCATAGTCGTTAAAATACACAACTGGGGTATAAGTGAACGACACCTGAATATATGCTAGCATGAGAAGATAGTGTTTATCCAAACTGTAGAACTTTAGAGGCCCATACCCCCATCTGGTCGACCAGAGACTTAGACAAGAATTTAGTATGGCAACTGTAATGGCACAAACATCGGACGAGTCTTAGATTATTGATGAACTTGAACTATTATACTTTCATTCATTATAAACTCACATACTTATATTATTTGGACTATCTTGACTCATGCTGCTATTACAGCCCAATTTTGCAAGCTTATTCTGTATCGAGCTTGTTCATAACATATGTAATATTGGGGGCCCACACTAATACATTGTCTAAATCAGAACCAGTGTATTATGGTCTGGACAACCTTAGTGCACTTAGTTCGCTCTTCGTATGACTACTTTACGTGGATAGAGATAAAGTTGACTTAGCTAGTTAAACAAAAATGCTTACCCTCTAGACAATCCCGAGCATATTGTATCGGGTACATAACTATACTGATATGAGCCTGCGAATAGAAATTTACCAAAATATGATTTTAATCCACAACTGCCTTGACAAGTCTCTTTTGAATTCTTCAATCGCCCTTGAACCCCGTACTTGTAATCTATCACATCCTCTTTGAACTCTTTATTATTGTTTTTCGTCTTCCCCTATTTCGGAAAGATGAAAGCTCGTGCCCGATATAAGTTTGACACACAGATAGTACTAGGTATATCCTATTGGCCAATCATATTACTATGTGACTATATTTTGTAATTAAGGGCATATCACATGTGATAGATTTTGTTTTAAGATTTTGTGGATTAGTAAGCACTATTGAATGATTGAGAATTTTTTTTTTAGCATTGTGTTTATGAAATATTAGTAAATTATAAAATTTGCATTGTCAACTTAAGATAAAGGTTATATGAAGGTAAAAATCTTATATCGTGACCAAGTAAGATAAGATTGAGAAACTTAAGTCATTTAATTTGGAGTTTATTTTTTGGATAATTATGATGTTGAGGACTTAACTGTAAGAGAAGAATGCCTTAGCGAATAAATTTTCAAATTTAGATATTGGATCAAATATTTATAATTTGAGCATATGATTTAAATTTTGAATATTAAAGATTGAATCCTCAATTTAAATTTTGAGAATAAATATAGAATTCTAAACGTAAGCATTGATAGATTTGATTTAAAATTTTACGATTTGAGGATTTGAATTAAAGCTAAAATTTTGATTATTGGATCACCTATTTGAAATATAGAGGATATAAATTAAATTTAAAATTTGCTGAGTACGAAATTCTTGAGTTTGAAACTAGGAAACAGATTTTATTAGAGTTGTCTATTATTTAAAATCTAGAAGAGTTTATGATAGTTGAAATCGTGATTTGAAATCTGATATAGGTTATTTAAACCTTGAAGATGTCATATAGATTGACTTAAATTTAGATTTTGATTATTTAAAAATACGAGAAGAGATTGCGATAGGTTAAATTATGATTTTAAAAGTGGTTATTTTAATTTTAAAAAAATTGCGATAAATTTGAATATATTTTGTTATTTAAATTTTTGAAAAGATTGCAGTTGACTTGACTTAGATACAAATTTGGAGGATTTAAAATTTCGACGACTTCAATGAGAACAATGTAGGCCATAGTGGCTATGGAAAATTTATAGAATAGAGGGACATCATTTCTGATCATTAGGTCATGGATAGCTTAAAATCTTCCATGTAACCAAGTAGTGACAGTTTATCCCCTATCCTATCAACGACACTTCACATCGGGTACTCATCTCCTCTATCGTATCTTCAATTTCAAGTGCAAGTTTTTCTTGTACAAAAACTTATTCGTGCCATATCACCTTACTTAGAGTAGACCAGACTGACCCTTAGAATTTAATACAAGATTATATTTTTTTCTCTCTAAGTTTGAGATACGATAATTTGTACATGACCTTTCTCTACTATTTGCCTTCTCTTATTTTGGGACTGTGCCTTATTTTTAATTTTGAGGACAAAATTCTTGAAAGTTGGGTAGATTGTAAAAGCCCTCACCCCAAAAAAGGTATTGTGTATATTCTGTATTTATTTTATTTATTTAGATTATTTTAAATATTAATTTAAATACAATGGTTCTTTTAGGATACTTTACCGTAGTTTAAACATTAATGACATGGGATGACCCCAAAATCTGCATCGTCCTTCGTAGGAAGTAGCCTACACTGTAGACACTATCAATAGGATCTTCGCGTGACACAAAATTCGATCATTTAGTATTACTATGACAATAGTGTAACAACCATAGTTCATTAAATTTAATATTTAGATATTATATATATATAAAATTTATTCATGGTTATTTTTCAATCCAAACTTTCTTTAATAGCAACCCATAATCAAATTACCACCATGATATTTTCATGCCAATCAAATCCAGGCAATATACTTTTTGAAAGATTTTTATATTATTTACCATTATCATTATCCCTTTAAAATACCAATCAATTCTCCATTATTATTTCTATTGGATAAGATTGATAAATTAGTTACAAACAACCAAATTAAAAAAACTCCAAATTAGGAAAGCACCTAATCATATTCCTACCCATGACCGACCCCCTCTCCCTATATATATATATATATATATATATATGTATATATATATATATATATATATATATATGTATATATATATATATATATATATATATATATATATATATATATATATATATATATATATATATCATATCCAAACCCTAACCCTAAACCTAATAAATAAAATTCTCCTCTTCACCTCCTCCCTCTTGCCGACCCCATCTTCAAGACCGTCGACTAACCCCCCCCCCCCCCCTTCCTCCACGTGGACACCCTCAACCGCCTCCTCCATCCAAGAACCCAAGTACATCATTCTTCTAATTCTAGTAAGTTTTCTTTAATCCTTCTATATTTCTTTCTTCAATCTTTTTATTTATATATATATATATATATATATATATTAACCTGTATGTGTGGTAATGATTAAATTTTATTATTTTATTTTGAAGAACTCATACAACCCAAGAACCCTAGGTTTGATGTATAATCCATAAGTTTTGTGCATGTATCAAACCTTCCTTGAAATCTTCTTTAATTCTTGTTAATGATCTATAAAGATGTCATTAATATGGATTAAATGCAATTTTTATTATTAATTTTAGAATTATTAATAGGTATTAAATTAGGATTTTGAGCATGTTTTATGTGTAGTTTCTACCTAGTTTTGGTGTATGCATGTTGGAAACCATTGGTCCTTGTTAGGACTTAATGATAGATAGAAAATCCTAATTTTCATAGTAAGTTACTATTTTTTAGAAATTATATATTCTAAATTTATGTTAAGTAAATATTATTTTGAGGTCTTTAAATGTCACAAAATTTATGTACCATCTACATCCCTTGACATGCCTACTAGCAAGGTTGTTGCCAATGCTAATAGCACCAACTTATAGATGGTAAAACCTAATTAATTTCGTATAAAATAAAATGGTATTTATTTTATTTAATATTTATTTTTACAAAATATTTTTAGATTTTATTTTTAATTATAAAAATTTGGATTCTAGGTGTTTTATATAACAAGTTGACCTACTTTTGACAAAACTTGACTTCGACAATTTCAGACTTAACTCTCGACCAAAAACCCTTATTTGAGCATTTAAAATTATATTATTATATTTTAATTCTGATTTATGAGTATTTATTCCTGATTTATCTATTTATCAAAAATTAATTTTTTGTTACTAGTTGGTAACTTGTTATGACCTAGTTTTAGTTTCTACTTGATTTTAGACTCATCGAATTTATAGGAGATTACCCTATCACTAAAAATCCTATTTTATAATAAAATTCTAGAATTAATAGTTTCTAATAATTAATGTTTTAAAATTAAATTTTGGTAATGTTTGATGACTAGTAATAGTTGGTGTGTAACTACTTGCATGTGCAAACCAATGTAGAATTAATAACTAGATAATAACATAATTAAACTAGAAATAAGATTATAATTAGTGTAATAATTAATTGGTAGGTGTTTGAGACGTTCCTATGAGAGCTCCCGACCAGATTTGTTGTGCTCGGATCTTAGCTTGGAAGGCAAGTACACCTTGCTTGATTGTATTATTCAGTTTATATATGCCTAGTTTTTATTTGATAGTAGTGTGAACGTATCTTAAAGTAGAAGATTTACCTGGTATATTATGAAGTTACGTGGTAGCTTCTGACCTGATACTTGTTCATCACGTATACTGAGTGAGAGAGTACATGGACTAGCGTATCGACCGTACATCGATACGTGAGTTCACGTCTTGTATTAGTAGTTGGTGTTAGTTTAGTTTTTAGATTTTTATTAACGTTGTTGCATTATGTCTGCATCGTATTTATGGTTCGGATACATTAGGAGAGAAGAATCTACTAGTGAGCGTATGAGATTTTTGTTCTTACTGTGTATATGGTGTCACTACCACATTATGAAAACAGGGATATTTTCGACTTTTTATATATTATTAATATTATGGTATTTATATTAAATGATTTCTCGATAGGTGTATTTAAATTAAATAATTTTGTGAGATGTGTAATTATATATATTATTATTTACAGTGTTCATTAATGTCTGAGCTGGTAGACTTGACTTAGAAGCCCACTAGACGAACACCTGTCTGAATTATAGGATTTTGTAGTTAATTTGTATTAATTAGAATTTAATTTGGAGGCCGTAATTAATTACCGTAATTTATTTAATTGTTGCGCGCTGTCGTTGCTTCGATATTTGGAGCGCTACCCTGGCTTTTGCCTTCCAACAAATTTCACAACATTGCCCTAGACGTGCCCGCCTTCCATTCTGCCATTTTTGTAACTCATAATTATGCTCTCTTGTGCTTCATTTTAGTCGCATAATATTCGTCGCGGACGTTTATTTAAATTCTAAATAAATTCTAATTTTGTATCGTTGTGCGTTCCAATCGAAATTGGAGGCAATCTTGACCTATTTTTCGTACGACCCAAATTAGGGTAATATTCTGCTCTGAGTCTTCTTCAGTAATGATATTGATGACCCGACCTGATTTTGGCCCCACGTGCTCCTAATTAATTTTAGAACGCCAATCATATCTAATTTTAATTAATTAAATCAAGAAACCCACTGCTGTGCAATTTTCCAAATTATTGGGGGCTTAATTGCAAAATTGCAATGATGTGTCACCATCCTATTGGTTTAACCCAAATGAAGAAACCAACCCCCTATCCTTGACTAGTCAACCCAACACCCTCTCTCCACCTTGCTTTTGTTTGCATTTTTCCTCATGTTGAATCGTGGCCATCCATTTAAAATGGAGCCATCCCCACCACACAACACCCTTATAATTCCTCAACACTCTTCCCAAAGCAACCCATCCCCAATACTTGGCCGGCCCTAATTTCTAGGGAGCCACATCATCCTCCCCATACAAAAGAAACCCACCCTCTCCATATTATTTCATCACCATCACCAACACAAAACTAAACCTAAGCCAACCCTTCTTCATCCCTGACCCAGCTCATCCCGAGCCATCTCCGGCGGCCAGCCGATCCACCACCGCACTGTCCACCCGGCCGGCCGACTGATCCCGACTCCGAACGAGCTTCCCGAACTCCTCCCCTCGAGTTCGACTCGACGAGCAGCCGAGTCTTCCTTATCGAGCTGCTGTCCAGCCGAGTCTCCGGCCTCCCTCCTCCTCCTTGCATCTTCCCCGTCTTCCTCCTCCATTGCCGAGCCGCAGCTTCCTTACTCCGACGAACTTCCCAGTCCTCCTCCCGTTGCTGTAAACCGACCAATCCCTGCACCCCGCTCCGGCCGAACCACCACCAATGCAACCTCAGCTCCTTCCCCATTCCTCCCCTACTGTAACCCAGAGCTCCCCCGCCTCCAGTCTCCGACCAACTCCCACTGTAGCTCCCTGCACTTTTCTCTCCTCCCCATATCGAGCCGCACCACCACCGCATTCCCTACTCCGGCCACGAGCCAACCCCGACCTCCCACTCTTCATCCCCAACCTGCTCCTCCCTCCCGTTCCTCCGTTCACCACCACGAACTTCACCACCATCAGTCCGGCCTGTCTCCGGCAGACGACCCCGGCCAACTTCCTCTCGACGACCACCATCAGGACTGCCTGCATTCCCTTCTCCAGCCTCTTCTCCGACTTCCCCGAGACGTCACCACCCCCATATCGAGCAGCTCGTCGTCGACCATCATCAGCGGCTCGTCCACCATCATCAGCAACTCGTCGTCGACGTCTTCGCCGTCGTCGCGCGCAGGTACGATCCCCCCTCGTGTACGTATGTAGGTATATATGTATGTATTGGTTTACATGTATACATATATATATAGTATATGTAATGTATATGGGTATCTATTAGTATATACGTATTCATATACGTGTATACACATATATATATATATATCGTATATTCTCTAATTTGGGTATATATATTTGTATTCTATGTATTAGTATTAATATATATTTTAGTACGTATATTAATACGTATTTTTGGTATATATCTATATCTATATATATATATGTATGTATTTTTTTGGTATAAAAGTATATTTATGTGGTATATAAATGTATATATATATATATATATACATATACATAGTATATGTTTGATAAAACGTATTTTGGTAAATATATAAATGTAGCATATATATAATTTATATTGGCATATATGTACGTACATACATACGTATTTATGGTATATGTTTTAAGAATTGTACATATATATATTTAGTACATATATATTCTTTAGTATATATATAAAACTTTGGTGGTTGTATAAATAAATGTAAATGTATTTGGTATATATATATATATCTTGTATAAAGTATGTCCTAGTGAATATTTTATAATTAAACATACAGTTTTAATTTTACTTAAAATATATATAAATACACATAGCTATTTTCGTACCAAATGAACATTAATGTATATGTTAGTAGAAATATGTATAATATGTATATATAGGTACTAGATGACCCTAGTTGACTAGTGCCCTACCTGGCATAGCCCCTGAGTTTGATGTATTTTTTGATTATGTGTTAGTGTAGCATCTGATGTAGTGTTGTATTATTTTATGATATGTCTATAGGACGGTTGGATCATCCAGACGATATTCGGGAACAGGACATTGGTGTTACCAGCTAAGGACCCAAGGCGAGTACATTCTCTAACAGTTTCTATTATGTTGATTATTTTTATAACTCTTGTTGTATAGCGTACATGACTCTGACACTGTTCTTTACACGAGTTGGCATCATTGAGACCATCACGAGGAGGCGTGATTTGGAATCCATCGTGCTAGCTGGGGGAAAAACGGGGAAATATTAGTAGCTTATGTGATCATACCCAACTTTACATGCATCATAGCTCACCCACGCCTCACGTCGGTGCAGCCTTACCATTACATGCCTCATCGCTGTTACATGTGGTTAGCCTGACCATGGGGATGATCGCTAACCAATGTAATGAGTTTCTTTAGTCCCAAGCCGATCACATGATATACTGATGTTTCACACACTTAGTTAGATGATTCTTGACATGTATCTTAGTGTATTGATCTAGCATCCCCACATGTTCTAGTTACTATTCTTGTACACACTTATATACCAGTTCATTGTTCTTGCGTGTACTTGTATTTCTATTTCATTGATAGATGTACAATGATGATGCATGCTCCAGTATTTCTATTTCCAGTACATCCATGCTCGTCAGTATTTATTATTGCCAGTATTCCTATCTGTCTTGTATTTCTTTACACTGTGCTATAGATTTTGTCAATATAAGTGGAACTGCTGTTAGAGATGTATTTCGTTCCAATCTTGACTGGATATATTTTTCAGACTGTGACCTTAGTGGACTTGTTTTCGACACACTTGGGGATTGGATGTTATTGATTACAGGTATGGTTATTTTGTCGTTAGACTTGTCTTGTATTTTATTTCTTGCTTCGATATCTCATCGTGCTTTAGTTTATGTGATTGAGTATTTCCAGCATTATTTCGTGATATCCATGTCTCCTTATGGAGTTGGACATTCATGTGAGATAATTAGATAGTTACATGACCTAGACAGCGTTCTACCGCCGATGCTGCGGTGTAGGCTGGACGTACCCACGCTCTTGTACCCCTATATCGGGTGCGGGTCGTGACATATGGTGTGACTGGCGTACCCTGAGTCCTTTTGGACGCCTGTTGGGATGACTGTTTTTCTATTTCTCCTCCCCCATGGGCCACTAGAGATGTCTCGAGTGAATTTTACATAGATGGTTTAGTTACCCTATTTATTGTGCACTGATTTACTTTCATGCATGTAAATTTTTTGTGTACTTGTTACGTCCCTCTAAGAACCTGGCACATTTTCCAGATCCAGACGAGCACTTGTACCCGACAGACTAAGCAGTTGGAGATTTTGCAGACGAGGACTTTGAAGTTGAGCCACAGGAGTTTCCTTGAGCATTCATAGACGATAGTTACTTAGTGTCTTGGGTGTCTTTATCTAGTTAGTTGACGTCGGACCATTTCTATATTGTTTAGTTGTATTCTTTCAATATTCTTTTGTACTTATTTGGTGGATTATTCTCCACTAGATTTTATTTTGTATTTTATTCTGAGACTTATCTATTCATTATTTCTTACTCTGTGTTATTTATGGATGTGACTAGATTTTACATGTTTGTGATATTGTGACTTAAATATATTTTATAACGTACTATGACTGGTTAGGTCCTTTAAATTAGGTTCATATATTAGTTCATACAGCTGGCATGTGTACGTATGTTACTACCATATTTCTAGAATATAATTATTTTAGTTATTTATGCTTTTATATAAATAATTGTATTATTTTATTTAATTAAAAGTACATGTGCTATTTATTATATATAACAATGTGATATGGTTAGTATGTGGACTATATGGTTAGTCGAGCCCCTAGTAGATCCAACCAAACCAACCCAATTAATTACTTTAGACAAGTCCAATTTGACCTATAGTTAGACTAGTACTTTAACTAGTGTCCCGACCTCCACCCGAAATTGGGGCACGAGTACGTGGATACGTCCAGCCTACGCCGCAGTATCGGCGGTAGAACACTGTCTAGGTCAAGCACTATCTAAACAATCTCGTACGAGTATCCAACTCCATAAGGAGACACGGATAACATAATATAATATGAACAACATACTCAATCACATAACTACAGCACGATAAGATATAGAAGAAATAAAATAAAATAAAATGCAACACAAGTCTAAATAGAAATAATCTAACTCAACAATAATATCCAAGTCTTAACAAGGTATGCCGGAGATAAATCCGGTACCAAAATAATCTGCTAAGAAACTACTAGATAACTAGTGATTCCGGCTAGACCTCCCGGAATCACAACTGAACTACCAGGTCCAAGTCTGCAGCTACTCATCCTGTGGTCCATAAAATGTCGGATACCGGTCCTCTAAGGTATAGTCTGGAAAAATATTTCCAGTCAGGAAGGAGCAAAGTACATCTCAAATAACAGTTCCATTTAATTGATAAGGACTATAAAATAATAAACAGATGATGCTATATACTGAGAAAAGATAATGAATAAATGCAATGAAAAAAATAAAGAAATAGGCAATATAGGCAATATAGGCAATATGGTACAGTCAGTGCATATATGAAATAAGGAGAACGAGATACAATATCATATACGGGTGATGTACTATATGATCTAAAATAGAGAACTATAACTATTCTAAGTGTTTGAAATAGTAGCTTCGATATGTGATCGGCTTGGAAACATGTACGAGAGATATATGGCCTGGCTAATCATACGTGAGGAGTATGATTAACACTAACATTGTTCTATACTTGTATAATATGGATTTGATCATATTTCTCACTAACTACTTCTCCGCCCCCAACTAGTACAGTGGATCCAACCATGACACGTCACGATACACAGGCAATATCCAATATATCATGTACAAGGTCTAAATATCAATGTCGTATACAATGTCAATACGATAATCAATGTAAGATCTCATAACTGCAGATCCAATCTATATACTAGTCCATGTAGCACAGTGTCAAGAATCAGATATAACATTTCTAGATACTGGAATTATAAAAATTATCAAATAATTAAAAATTATCAGAGAATGTACTCGCCTTGGGTGATTAGCTGGTAATACCAATATCCTGTTCCAGAGTATCGTCTGGATGATCCAACAGTCCTATAGACATATCATAAAATATAACATTTACATCAGACGTTACACTAACATAATCATAATACATTGAACTCAGGGGCTACGCCAGGTATGGCACTAGTCAACTAGGGTCAAGTGCACGTCTAATTATGCGGGTGTCATGTCTGTAATTGCTGTGAATTTAGACAGTCGGTGATACGGGTCTCGCAAGTACGTTGGTGTACATATGGAAGCCTGCTAATAATTTACAGGGTTACAAGTCAATATAAATACGGGGTATCCGTAATTATACTCGGGTCGCCTAGTACGTTTATTAATTAGCATATTTTATTAATTAAATATATATATATATATGTATACCAAATAATTACATACAAAAATATATATAAGTGTATATACACTAAATAGAATTATATATATATATATATATATATATATATATATATGTTTAAAAATATACATGCCACATATTTATATATATATATAACGACCAATATTTATATGTATCCAAAAGAATACATTACCGAATATATATATATATATATATATATATATATATATATATATATATATATATATATATATATATATATATATATATATATATATATATATATATATATATATATATATATATATATATATACCAATACATACATACTACATATATTATTGAATACGTATATACTAATATATTGTTGAATACATATATATACTAATATATTGTTGAATACATGTATATACTAATAGAGAAATATACTATATATATGTATATGCGTATACATATACGAATCCTACATATACTACATACAAACATGCATACATACATATATTGTAAACCCCCTGATTTTTTTTCAGAAATTTTTCTGAATTTTTTTGGGATTTTTCTGAAATTTAAAACTAAGGTCTTTTGTGATTAAATAATTTTTAAAGGATATAAATAAAAAAATATCCCAAACTTTTATTTTAGATTCTAAATAATAAAATATATTATCTAGAAGTTTTTGGGAATTTTCTGAGTATTTTTAGTATTTATTGGGAGTTATTTAGGCTAATAACTAATTTTTAGGACTTGTAGAATTTATTGTGCAAGCCCAAGAATATAGAATGGACCCAGGTTATTTTCTAAGGTTTATAATATTATTATATATTTTTTGGAATTATTTCACATTTTTTGGAATAATGTTAGTATTTATTTTTAGTTTTAGGGTAAAACTAATTTTTAGAGCTTCTCCTAATTATAGTAGGAAATCTATGAATATATAATTATCCCAAATATTTTTCTAGGGTTTTTAGGTTCAAAATATATTTTCTGTAATTTTTCCAGATTTTTATGATTATTTTTAATGTTTATTTTGAGTTATTTAGATTTAAAACGACTTAAATAATATTTTGATAAAGGCAAATAAAAAAACAAATAATATAACCAAAACCATCCATTCAAATCATGACACGTGTCACCCTATCAAATTTGATTCAGCCGTTCAACATCCCTATATATATATATATTATTATAACCCTAATTATCCCATTATTTTTAGAGAGAGAGATTTTGGAGAATTGCCATCTAGGGTTCCTTCAACTTCCAGAAACCATTGCGCATAGCTTCGGACTCCAAACGAGGCCTAGTTTATTGCGTTAGAACGATATTGAGGTTAGATTTCTGATTATATAATTTGTTTTACGAAATTATGAGTATTAAATTCTGGAAAATTCGTAGAGCCCAGAATGTCCAAAAATAGACGTGTTTCAATGTTTTTGCGATTTCGGGAGAACCAGGAATCAGAATCATGAACCGTTTAAAGTTTCGGAAAGCTATTGTAGAGGTCATTGACATATGTTTTTATCAAAATTTAATTCGATGTAATTTCATACTTTTAATTCTGTAGAACTTTTATGTTATAATTTAACCATCGGTGCACGATACGAAACTTGTATGTACCATAATTCCCAAACGAATTTGAATTCGGACGAGCCGTAAATTCTAGAATGTTTTGATGATGAAATTTATAGGAAATCATGCATGAAAGTTGAGTTTGTGTCGGTTGACTTTTTGGTCAACAGATCGCCTCGATTTGGGTGCCATGAGTCTCGAGTTGATAAAATTTAGTTCCTTTGGACAAAATTTAGGAATTAACCTAAAAATCAGAATAATAAGATTAAAATAGGATTTTAGAGTAATTATTCTAGAATTAAATAAGTTAAAATAAATTATCTTTTGACATGGTAAATTATAATATATAGGCTATTTGGACTGTGACTTGGACTCTGATTCACACCAGCAGCAGGACCCCAGAAAAGTGTACCTTGCCAATATTGCAGTTCTTGTTACATATTTTCTTGTCTTATTTATATATTGTTGTGCATGCTTGACCTAGGACCGTGTGACTTGCTTAGCGTCCGACTATAGTCGGGTACCAACACCGTACGCGGTGTTGTGTATTGTCACCTAGACATGGATACCGAGACCCGATACATTCTCGTACTTGTCTTATCAAGTACATAGACCCAGGACACTTGACACTATTCATGAGACAGAATCTTCTTGAGATATTCATGGTGATTCTGTGTAGGATACAGGTTTTATGACATAGACATTTATTTCATAGACATTATGACTTGCTGTATTAGATATGATCGTGCGTGACATGGACATGATGCATCGTGGACATGAGATGTGTGATTACATTGGGTGGGGAGAGACACACAGGCTACAGGCTGATTATATATATATAAAACATAGTAAACACATAGTAAAATATATAGTTATTGCTGCTACCGGCTCCCAGACACAGAGCTTGTAGTGGTTTCAGCCTGAGTTTAGTGATGCTCTCAAATTGTATATCACTTAGCTGGTTATATAGTTTGCCCTATTGTTTTATTTATTTTCTGCACTGTATTTATGTTGGCTTGAGTTATTTTGTACCTTGCTATGTCCCATGAGGACCTGGATCCGGATTATGTCCCCAGGATTAGCAGATGAGATCGACCCCGAGGTATACAGGACAGGAGCATTAGCAGGAGCAGGAGCAGAAGCAGACACTGGAGCAGTACCAGACCCAGTAGACGAGTGATCCCTGAGGGTATCTTCTGAGTATATACTGTTTCCATACTCAGTATTTGCTGAGGTTATCTCTATTCTTGTATCTTGACAGATGTATCAGACTCATTATCGGGTTATTTTTCGAGTTTATATTTTATTGAGATTGTTCTTGCTTTATGATTCTGATATTGTTGTGTTCATTTCTGTGGATGAGATTAGTATATCTAGACCCTTATTGTTGTATTACAGCTTAAGTATGCCCCGATGGATCCATTAAATTAGGTTTGTCCATCGGTGTGTGCTGCTGGCCATTGCCACGTGTCTAGTCCCTCGGTATTTTGGGACTGGGGCGTGACATAGTTTTTGTGGTGGCCCATGCAGGTCAACGACTAAATTGTTTTGATTTTAACTTAGGGACCGAGCAAGCCTGCAATAAGAATAGGATAAGTTTTTAGGATCTCATCCACTTGCTTGAATCGTTCTTGACATCTGTATCGGATTCGAATTAATTTCTTGACTTGCATCCTGCCTTGATTCCTGTGCGCTTCTTATTATTTATTTTGGTTGTTCCTCAATTTTTTTTTTGAATTATGTGATTGGTAATTAGAACTTGACAGTTTAAGTTAAGTTATAGATTATGACCTTATGATTGCCCTTAGCTTTAAGTCACGTAATTAGTACCCCCACCTCGATAAAAGTTAGATCCCTTACCCTTGACGGCCAGTAACTCTTCTATCCTCACTATCTACACTTGTTCTATAAGCACTAAGACTAAGGCTTAAGACGACCATGACCTATGTAATATAGGAGGATACCCTAATAGGTACCAAGACCCCTTCTCGTAGACCTTAACAAGAGTTTCCACGGTATCCTTAAGACGAATTCAGTATTAGTTTATTGTTTTAAGTTGGGTAGTATGCCTCACAACATAGTACCACCTCGCCCTATTGACCCATTGATGAAGTAAACTATGATGACACAACTTTAGACTTGTATAAGAAGATAGTGGTTATTCAGACAATAGGATTTAGAGGTCCTTGCCCCTATTTGGTCGACTAGCGACTTAGACAAGGAGGTTGTATGATAACTGTAGAGATTGTAGAGTCTGTTATTATTATGGTTACTGGTTTGTTTTTGTTTTGTGAACTTGAATAATTTGTACCTTCTTTCATCATCATCTAGCGTACTTAAATTTGCTGTACTTGACTTATGCTGCTATTCTATAGCCTAGTTTTGCAAGCTTATTCTTTATCGAGCTTGTTCATGACATATGTATTAGTGGACATGTACACTAATATATTTCAGAATCAGTATATTAAGGTCTAGCTAACCTTAGTGCGCTTGATTCGCCCTCCGTACAACTAATTTATATGGATTGAGATATATTATAATTAGTAGACGAATGTACTTGCCCTCTAGATATGTCTGAGCCTATCGTATCCGTTACATAACTATACCGATACGAGCAGGTGAATAGGAATTGCCCAAAATAGGATTTCAGTCCACAACTGCCTTGACAATTCACATTAAATTCTTTAAGCACCTTGATCCCCGTACTTCTAATCTATTACCTCCCATTGAACTCTTTATTATTGTTTTCCGTCTTCCCTGATTTCGGAAAGATGAAACCTCGTGCCTAGCATAAGTTGATACACGGATAGTCATAGAGGTACCCTATGGATTGATGATCATTTTGTAACCAAGGGCATATCATAGATGATATGGTTGGTGTTAAAAACTTTGAGGATTCAATAGCATGATTAAGTAATTTGGGGCTTAGCTTTCTTAGATAGCCTTAGATGATAGATGGATAAATTCTAAGTTGGGTAGAGACCGCAATGTTCACTTGAGATGAATTCTTAAACTGTAATCAAGTGGAATTTGATAGAGAGAACCCTACCATATTTTAATTTTGAGGACGAAATTTTTATAAGTTGGGTAGATTGTAAACCCCCTGATTTTTTTTCAGAATTTTTTCTGAAATTTTTTGGGATTTTTCTGAAATTTAAAACTAAGGTCTTTTATGATTCAATAATTTTTAAAGGATATAAAAAAATATCCTAAACTTTTATTTTACGTTCTAAATAATAAAATATATTTTCTAGAAGTTTTTGGGAATTTTCTGAATATTTTTAGTATTTATTGGGAGTTATTTAGGCTAATAACTAATTTTAGGACTTATAGAATTTATTGTGCAAGACCAGGAATATAGAATGGACCCACGTTATTTTCTAAGGTTTATAATATTATTAGATATTTTTTGGAATTATTTCAGAATTTTTGGAATAATGTTAATATTTATTTTTAGTTTTATGGTAAAACTAATTTTTAGAGCTTCTCCTAATTATAGTAGGAAATCTATGAATATATAATTATCCAAAATATTTTTCTAGGGTTTTTAGGTTCAAAATATATTTTTTGTAATTTTTCCAGGTTTTTATGATTATTTTTAATGTTTATTTTGAGTTATTTAGATTTAAAACGACTTAAATAATGTTTTGATAAAGGCAAATAAAAAAAACAAATAATATAACCAAAACCATCCAATCAAATCATGACACGTGTCACCCTATCAACTTTCATTCAGACGCTCAATATCCCTATATATATATATATATATATATATATATATATATTATTATAACCCTAATTATCCCATTATTTTTAGAGAGAGAGATTTTGGAGAATTGCCATCTAGGGTTCCTTCATCTTCCAGAAGCCATTGCGCATAGCTCCGGACTCCAAACGAGGCCTAGTTTATTGCGTTAGAACGATATTGAGGTTAAATTTCTGATTATATAATTTGTTTTACGAAATTATGAGTATTAAATTCTAGAAAATTTGTAGAGCACAGCATGTCCGAAAATAGACATGTTTCAATGTTTTCGCGATTTCGGGAGAACCAAGAATCAGAATCCTAAACCGTTTAAAGTTTCAGGAAGCTAATGTCGAAATCATTGACATATATTTTTCCCAGAATTTAATTCAATGTATTTTCATACTGTTAATTCTGTAGAACTTCTAGGTTAGAATTTAACCATCGGTGCACGATACGAAACTTGTATGTACCATAATTCCCAAACGAATTTGAATTCGGACGAGCCGTAAATTCCAGCATGTTTTGATGATGAAATCTACAGAAAATCATGAATGAAAGTTGAGTTTGTGTCGGTTGACTTTTTGGTCAACAGATCGCCTCGATTTGCGTGCCATGAGTCTCGAGTTGATAAAATTCAGTTCCTTTGGACAAAATTTAGGAATTAACCTAAAAATCAGAATAATAAGATTAAAATAGGATTTTAGAGTAATTATTCCAGAATTAAATAAGTTAAAATAAATTATCTTTTGACATGGTAAATTGTAATACATAGGCTATTTGGACTGTGACTTGGACTCTGATTCACACCAGCAGCAGGATCCCAGGCAAGTGTACCTTGCCAACATTGCAGTTCTTGTTACATATTTTTTTGTCTTATTTATATATTGTTGTGCATGCTTGACCTAGGACCGTGTGACTTGCTTAGCGTCCGACTATAGTCGGGTGCCAACACCGTACGCGGTGTTGTGTATTATCACCTAGACATTGATACCGAGACCCGATACATTCTCGTACTTGTCTTATCAAGTACATAGACCCAGGACACTTAACACTATTTATGAGACAGAATCATCTTGAGATATTCATGGTGATTCTGTGTAGGATACAGGTTTTATGACATAGACATTTATTTTATAGATATTATGACTTGCTGCATTAGATATGATCGTGCGTGACATGGACATGATGCATCGTGGACATGAGACGTGTGATTACATTGGGTGGGGAGAGACACACAGGCTACAGGCTGATTATATATATAAAATATAGTAAACACATAGTAAAATACATAGTTATTGCTGCTACCGGCTCCCAGACACAGAGCTTGTAGTGGTTTCAGCCTGAGTTTAGTGATGCTCTCAAATTGTATATCACTTAGCTGGTTATATAGTTTGCCCTATTATTTCATTTATTTTCTGTACTGCATTTATGTTGGCTTGAGTTATTTTATACCTTGCTATGTCCTATGAGGACCTGGATCCGGATTATGTCCCCAGGATTAGCAGATGAGATCGACCCCGAGATATAGAAGACAGGAGCATTAGCAGGAGCAGGAGCAGACACTGGAGCAGGAGCAGACCCAGTAGACGAGTGATCCCTGAGGGTATCTTCTGAGTATATACTGTTTTTATACTCAGTATTTACTGAGGTTATCTCTATTCTTGTATCTTGATAGATGTATCAGACTCATTATCGGGTTATTTCTCGAGTTTATATTTTATTGAGATTGTTCTTGCTTTATGATTCTGATATTGTTGTGTTCATTTCTGTGGATGAGATTAGTATATCTAGACCCTTATTGTTGTATTACAGCTTAAGTATGCCCCGATGGATCCATTAAATTGGGTTTGTCCATCGGTGTGTGCTGCTGGCCATTGCCACGTGTCTAGTCCCTCGGTATTTTGGGACTGGGGCGTGACATGGTTTTTGTGGTAGCCCATGCAGGTCAACGACTAAACTGTTTCGGTTTTAACTTAGGGACCGAGCAAGCCTGCAATAAGAATAGGATAAGTTTTTAGGATCTCATCCACTTGCTTGAATCATTCTTGACATCTGTATCGGATTCGAATTAATTTCTTGATTTGCATCCTGCCTTGATTCCTTTAGACTTGTATAAGAAGATAGTGGTTATTCTCGAGATGGTCGATGCAGTTGCTTACAAACTAGTCTTGCCACCTGCATTGGAGGGAGTGCACAACGTGTTTCATGATAGCAGTTGAGACGGTACGTGGAGGATCCTAGTCACATATTGGATTACTTGGAGATAGAGGTGGGCCATATTCTCAGCTATCCAGAACAGCCAGTTGAGATTCTAGATCGGAGAGAGAATGTGCTGAGGAACCAGACCATTCTCTTGGTATGCATCGCATAGAGGCATCACTCTCCGGGTGAGTCTACCTGCGTGAGGGAGGATGAAATGCGAAAGCGTACCCATATTTGTTTGTACCTTGAGGTATGTCTTTCCTGATTCTGTTATGTTTTATTTTTAGGGGGTAGTTTCATTTTTGAATTTCGTGGACGAAATTATTTTAAAGGGGATAGATTTGTCACTATCACATTTTCTAGAAAATAGTATTTTGGTTATTTCATAATTAATTAAATATTCTACATGTTGTAAATATTATTTATTCTATTATTATTTATTATTAGATGTTAGTATATAATTTTGGACTTGTGATAGTGGACCTAACTAGTTTAGATTAAATCCATGGACCAATATTTCATTCTAGTTAGAATTGAGCGCAATAGTAAGCCCATTCATTAGGGGGTAAATTAATTAGTTAAACCAATTGGATTAGAACCTTTCTTCCTTAATTAATTCCTTCAAAACAAGCTCCAAAGGAGATTTTAGATATTTTATAGTAGCTTGGAGGAGGGGTTAGTGGCCGGCCATAGGGGGAGTGAAGATAGTGCTTTATGATTCTGATAATGTGCAGATACTCCCATATGCACCAGAGATGTAGGACGAACTTCGAATGTCCGTCCGTCAGGTGGAGAGGTGGCAGACCCCTCTAAAGCTGGTGCTCCCACTCTCATAGATCTTGTCTTCAGCGACATCCTGAAGACCGGCCCAAAGAATTAATTAAAGTAATAAATACGATATCATCAAGGAAGGACAGTAAAGTTTTAAAGAAGCAACATTCAGAAGGAATAAGGATAACAAGTTAAATGGATTAGAGATATTCCTAGTTGTGATTGAGTATTCGCTCTCATTCCTAGTATGCTATATCCTAGATCCTATCGCAGGCACGCAGAAGTATAACTAAGATGTCACACTACCACGACATCGCTATAATTGCGAAGTTTGACCTGCATGGGCCTCCACTAAAAATGTGTCACGACCCGCACCCAAAATTGGGGCACGAGTACGAGGGTACGTCTAGCCAATGCCGCAATATCGACGGTAGAACGCTGTCTAGATTAAGCACTATCTAAACAATCTCGCACGAGTATCCAACTCCATAAGGAGACACGGATAACACAATATAATATGAACAACATACTCAATCACATAACTACAACACGGTAAGATATTAAAGAAATAAAATAAAATGCAACACAAGTCTAAATAGAAATAATCTAACTCAACAATAATATCCAAGTCTCAACAAGGTATGCCGGAGACAAATCCGGTACCAAAATAATCTGCTAAGAAACTACTAGATAACTAGTGATTCTGGCTAGACCTCCCAGAATCACAACTGAACTACAAGGTCCAAGTCTGCAGCTACTCACCTGGTGGTCCATAAAATGTCGGACACCGGTCCTCTAAGGCATAGTCTGGAAAAATATTTCCAGTCAGGAAGGAGCAAAGTATATCTCAAATAACAGTTCCATTTAATTGATAAGGACTATAAAACAATAAACAGATGATGCTATATACTGAGAGAAGATAATGAATAAATACAATGGCAAAAATAAAAAAACAAGCAATATAGGCAACATGGTACAGTCAGTGCATATATGAAATAAGGAGAACGAGATACAATATCATATACGGGTGATGTAGTATATGATCTAAAATAGAGAACTGTAACTATTCTAAGTGTTTGAAATAGTATCTTCGATATATGATCGGCTTGGGAACATGTACGAGAGCTATATGGCTTGGCTAATCATACGTGAGGAGTATGATTAACACTAACATTGTTCTATACTTGTACAATATGGATTTGATCATATTTCTCACTAACTACTTTCCCGTCCCCAACTAGTACAGTCGATCCAACCATGACACGTCACGATACACGAGCAATATCCAATATATCATGTACAAGGTCTAAATATCAATGTCGTATACAATGTCAATACGATAATCAATGTAACATCTCATGACTGCAGATCCAATCTATATACTAGTCCGTGTAGCACAGTGTCAAGAATCAGGTGTAACATTTCTAGATACTGGAATTATAAAAATTATCAAATAATTGGAAATTATCAGAGAATGTACTCGCCTTAGGTCCTTAGCTGGTAATACCAATGTCTTATTCCAGAGTATCATCTAGATGATCCAACAGTCCTAAAGACATATCATAAAATATAATATTTGCATCAGATGTTACACTAACACAATCATAATACATTGAACTCAGGGGCTACGCCAAGTTTGGCACTAGTCAACTAGGGTCAAGTGCGCGTCTAATTGCGCAGGTGTCGTGTCTATAATTGCTGTGAATTCAGACAATCGGTGATACGGGTCTCGCCAGTACATCAGTGTACATATGGCAGCCTGCTAATAATTTACAGGGTTACAGGTCAATGTAAATACGGGGTAACTGTAATTACACTCGGGTCGCCTAGTATGTTTATCAATTAGCATATTTCATTAATTAAATATATATATATATATATATATATATATATATATATATATATATATATATATATATATATATATATATATATATATATATATATATATATATATATATATATGTATACCAAATAATTACATGCAAAAATATGTATAAGTGTATATAAACTAAATAGAATTATATACTATATATATAATTATATACTATATATATAATTATATACTATATATATATATATATATATATATATATATATATATATATATATAAATTCAAAAATATACATGCCACATATTATATATATATATATATATATATATATATATATATATATATATATATATATATATATATATAACGACCAATATTTATATGTATCCAAAAGAATACGTATACCGAATATATATATATATATATATATATATATATATATATATATATATATATATATATATATTTACTAAGTAAAAATATACGTATACTATATTTATATATATATGTCCCAATACATACATACTACATATATTATTGAATACGTATATAGTAATATATTGTTGAATACATGTATATACTAATAGAGAAATATACTCTATGTATGTATATGCGTATACATATACGAATCCTACATATACTACATACATACATATATAGATACATAGATATGTACACGCATACGTATACGCGAGGGGGAGAACCGAACCTGTGCACGACGACGACGGGGATGACGCCGGTGTCCACGACGATGTTGACGACGACGAAGGCGAAGGTGACGACTAAGGCGACGATGATGACGAAGGTGGTGCTGGTGGAGGGGGCTGGTGGTGCCGGGGTGGTGATGCCGGTGGTACGGGTGGTCGAGAAGGAGGAGGCAGGGGGTGGTGGAGAGGGGTGGTGTAAGATGGTGGAGAGTGGTGGTGTAAGGTGGCAGTGGGAGAAGGAAGCTCGGGAAGAAGGAGAGGCCGGAACAGGGAGTAGGGGTGGCCGGCGGTGAACGGCTCACCAGGGTCGGGCTCGAACGGTGAGGCAGAAGAAGATGCCAGTGCAGGAGGAGGAGTGGGGCTCAGGAAGAGGGGAGGAGAACTCGCCGGGGAAGAGGGAGTGATGGTCGGGGAACGGGCTCGCCGGGGAGTGGGGGTCATGCTTGGGTCTGCGGGATGCACGGTTGGCTTGGCGAGGCTACGGTTGGCGAGGTGGCGGGTGATGGCAGCAGCTCACTGGTCGGCCGGGCTAGGTGATGGTGGAGCCGATGATCAGAGGAGCTTGGCCGGGTGGTGACCGGAGTTAAGGGACCAGACGGGATCAGATGATAGTAATGGTGGAGGTTTTCTTTTCCCTATTTTTTTTAAAAAGGAGGAGAAGAAGAAGAAGAAGAAGAAGAAGAAGAAGAGAAGAAATGGAAAAATGAAGAGGAGGCTACAGTTGTAAGGAGGGATGAGAGAGAGAGGTGGGGGCTTTCCTAGGTTTGGGGATTAGGGCATGCTTGAGAAGGGTGCATTGAAGAGACATTAAATAGAGGATGTGATTTGGGAATGTGTGGTGATGATGAGCCCCATTTTGAATGGGTGGCCAGGATTTGACATAAAGAAAATCATTCATGCAAGGAGAGGGTTAGGTTGACTAGTCAAATATTAGGGCTCTCCATTTGGTTTGAACCAATGGGGTGTTGACACCTAATATAACATTTGCAAATAAGCCCCCTTAAATTTGGGTATTTGCACAGACACATAAAATGATAAAAAATTGGTGGGCGATTTGGTGTTTGGTATTTTGTAGGATGAGGGAGTGTGTGTATTTTGTATGGGCTTAATTAATAGGGTATTTGGATTAAATTTGGATTTAAACGGGATTAGTCAAAGTTGGTATCCCCAATTTA